>PVIY010017600.1:0-49141 GCA_004026745.1 Myrmecophaga tridactyla | reverse complement strand
TGATATATTTAAGATACTAAAAGAGAAAAACTGCCAACCAAGAATCCTATATCCAGCAAAATTGTCCTTCAAAAATGAGGGAGAAATTAAAACGTTTTCAGACAAAAAGTCACTGAGAGAATTTGTGACCAAGAGACCAGCTCTGCAAGAAATACTAAAGGGAGCACTAGAGACAGATACGAAAAGACAGAAGAGAGAGTTGTGGAGAAAAGTGTAGAAAGAAGGAAAATTAGATATGACACATAAAATACAAAAGGCAAAATGGTAGAGGAAAGTACTACCCAAACAGTAATAACTCTAAATGTTAATGGATTGAACTCCCCTATCAAAAGACATAGACTGGCAGAATGGATTAAAAAAAAACAATATTAAGTTTGCCCTTTACGCCCTACTTGTACACTGCAGTGACCCAACCATAAAAGCTTATGTCCCAGACAGCAGTAGCAATCTCCTGCAGGTGAACATTGTCATGTCGGGGAAACTTGGTGTGCAGTCAATTCCAAAATAAAATTTTATGTGTCAGACTGGGAAGAACAGAGAATTCAAATCAGGAGGCTTGGGTTCCAGCACAGACTCTGCTGTATAAACATGGGCGAATTGTATCATTGGTCTAAATCTCTTCATCTGTGAAACAGGAATCATAATTTACACTATTATTTAACCCTGAAGGCAAGAGGGAGATTCAAATAAAAGAATGAATATGAAAATGCTTTGTTAGGTACTACATACATGATAAATTTTAAAAATCCATGTCATGGGTATGTTCTATTGTATATATTTCCCAAATGTTTTAATCTAGAGCACAAAACCAAAGGGTATAGATTTAAACTGCAGTAGAGTCATCTTAATGGAAAACCACCACGGGCTAAAGGGAATCATACCTGCAGCTCATACACAAACACAACCACAGCCCACCCTACCTGGAGATGCAGCGCCACAGCAATCACACAGAGCTGCACAGACTCAGCCCAGAGGCCCCCCTCCACGCTCCCACTGCCTCTACCGTCGCACACACTCTGGGCCCTGTGGATGCCATCACCACCCCTCCTCCCCAACAGGACCAAGAGACCCAAATTCCTTCTCAGGATTCTCCCTGAGGGCTGGTGCTTCCTGCCATCTCCGCATAGCCTGATGAGGGACCTCACTTTCTCCTGCCTTTCTTCCAAACTCCCCCTTCGCCAGGCTCTCTGCCAGCACCCCAGTGCTTTCACTATTGGCATTTAACAATTTTTCACTCAGGAGATGCTCCTATTAAAATGCAATTATTCCTGCTGCCCCTCCTGGAATTAGTTTATCTTGGATACAGAAACAGATCAGTAAGAAAGCAAGGCTCTTTGTGAGCATGACCCAGGGATGAGATACTATGATGAGATAGAGGAGAGGCCCTAGGCAGAAGGAGAGAGGCCCTAAAAAGGGAATGGTGGGAATAAAAGGTAAATGCCCCCTACTCTCCATTTCTGCTTTCACATGAGCTTTGACCCTGGGAATGTATTCTCATGCACAGAGTGCAACACACAGGTCCCATGTGTGTCTGAATTCTAGCCCAGGATCTACAAGATCTTTTAATCCTGGTTTTCAATGATGCATTCTTCTAAGACTGATTCAAAGCAAGGTGAGAACAGAGAAAAAACAAAGGACTCTAAAATGTGGACTTTACTTCCAGAATCCTAGAATTCCTCACCGAAGGGAGTCTGACATCTCACCTCTTCTATGTCCTGCAAGCCTTGCTGACTGATTCTGAAGAGCTCATCAACACCTTGATACCTCCAGACAGGGGAGGCATTTGGGACATTCACCTGATAGGATGTACGTGCTAATAAGTACCTATTGAAGGAGAGAAGGTACTCCAGGCTCTGCTTGCTTTCCTTTAGGCTTTGAGAATGCTAGCTAGCATACATCTTTATTTTGTATAAAAGAGAAGCCATTTTTATATTTCATCATAAATCCAGCCTGCTCTAGGGAGGAGAGCTCAGCCTGGTTACCTGGGAGATATCTGCACTGTATCCACACTAATCAGCTAGGATGCCAAACAATTTCACCAACCCAGGCTGTCTCTGATCCACAGACTTGTTATCGATCCCCTAGCATATGTCGTATACCTTTCAACCCCAAATTACTTAAATATCAAATCCCAGATCTAACATTATAACATGTTGCTTATATTCTAGAACAGTGCATGTTTCTATGTAAAACAGCCAAATGTCCCACCGTGAGCAAGGGGTTAACAAAACCCTTTTCCTCTCTGCATGATAATCTGATCTTCAGTTAAAGTCCCAGCTCTGTTTCCTTGGAAACAGATAAAGGTAGTATGTGTCAACATGTTACTACATCATGTAGCTTATGGCATAAATGCCCACTAACTGGTAAATTGCATCTGGATTGCAAGGAACTATAAATGACCTAACATACGCCTGATAGGGATACCATATGTCAAGCTTCCCTCAGTGTGATGACTCGTGCAGCTGACATGTCCACTGTAGGGACTCTGGAAGCTATTCCAATGGAGTTGTTACAGAGCTAATGGCTCCTACAGGGCATGAAGTTTTTAAGCCATGGCAGCTCCAGCAGCTGCCCAGTGTGGATCTGCCTCCTTGCACCTGAGCTGGACTGCTGCAGGGACTTCTGCAAGACAGGAAAGCCTGACACTCTCCTGCTAGCAAGCTCTGGTTCTCATCTTTACCCTTCAGAGTAGATGAGTGCCCAAAGTGGCCCCTGGTAGTCTTGTAAGTCTGAATATTTAGCAGCGCCTAAAAAGATTCCCTCCTAGGTGTTACAGTCATATTTCAAAGCCAAACTATAGGCTCAATAGCACTGTGCTGCTCCTGTGTCTTTCCTCTTTCATTCCTCCTTTCTCATTTTCAGTTTCTCACAATAACAACAATAGTAATAACGACAATAACTGCAAACATGTATCAAATGGTCATTGTATGCTAGCCACTGTTTAAAGCACTTTACCCAATAATCATCTCCCTAATATTATTATTTCCATTTTACAGATTAGGTAACTAAGGCACAGAAGGATTAATTAACTTGCCCCAAACCACACAGCTAGTAAATAGCAGAGCCGAGATTCAAAGTCAGATGGTCTAATTCCAGTGCTGATGCTCTTAACCCTGGTTCTGTACCTTCCAATATGCTCAGAGCTTCATTCAGTCTAGTCTTCCATTCACCATGAAAATTTCAGAAGTGTATTCTGTCCCTGGATTTTCTTTTATTTCCCCTCCATCCATGTCTTCCTTAACCCCTCATAAAGTGGTCTGCCTTTACTACTTTCTTGAGTTTGAAGCCACAATGAAATCCAGTCATTTCCTAGTTTCTAAGTTCCTTATTCCATCAGTTCTGATTCGCTTTGATCTCACCTTAGAATCTGAGGCACTCGTCTGTGAAAGTCTGCCCTCTCTAATCCTCCACACCAGGTCACTTTCAGCAGCACACCACCTGGCTGCAGACAGGATCTGCTTCTTCTTCCTCCTTTCACAAGTTTCTGCCCAGCACCCAATCACCTCAGGAGAACTAGTGTCTTCACACACTTACACTCGCTGCGTTAACATATTTTTTTCTAGTTTCAGCAAGACTAAAAACAATAGAAACACCCGAATTTTGAAAGACTGTCAATGCTAAACTGATTAATCCAAACATGCCTCCTACTTCCCTGCTAGCCCCACTGTGGTTTCCTGTCATGTCTTCACTGCGACATGAAGACTTGAAGACTTGGACCTCTGCCCTCTGCTCTGTCCATGTGAAAATCCATCCACGCTCATCACTTCAACACCACTAACAGCATTACCCACTTCATGTGCCAAACCCTGAGCCACGTAACTCCATAACTGCTCTCAGGTGTCCTTACAGTAATGCTACAAAGTAGGTGTTGCTAATTCCCTTTTAAACGTGGTAACATCTTATTAAGAAGAGGTGAAGTACATTTCCTAAGATCAAACAGCTTGTAAGGGATGGAGATAAATTTAGACTCTAGTATCCATTTGATCCTAAATCCCATGCAATTTCCTCTGTTCCAGGATGCCCTCTAACTGTAACTTTGCAGATAACTGACAAGAATAAATATGTACCAGTCTCTGTACAACAAGCTTTACACACATTATCTCAGTCTTCATAATAGCCATATAAGGTAGAAGATATCATCATCACCCCTTTTCTATTTGAAGAAACAGATTCAAAGAGATAAAGTAACTTGGTTAAGGACACACAACCAGGGTGGCATATTAAGGACTCAAATCTAGATCTGTATCACTCCAAAGTCCCTGCTTTTATCAACTATTAATGTGTCCTTCAAATACACACCTAAATTTCAGACCATTCCCAGTCACATGGGGCCCATGGACTTACTATGAACACATGGTGCCTCGATGTCTCCAAAACATCTCAACTACTTTGTCTTTTCCTCTGAAATGATTACTTTTTCCTGATTTCCCACCTAGTCACCCTGTATCCCAGATCCCATCTGATTATTTTTTCCCTCAAATAACTCTGGTATGTATTTTTTCCATTATTGTTGCTACTCAATCTTCAGACCCTCCTACCTAGATTTCTGTAATTACTACTTTACTGGTCTCCCTGACTGCATTCTCTCTTGTACACCAAGCCATCTGCTTCACCAGATTCACTGTTGTACTATACAGCTTTCACCATGTCATTACCTCAGTCAAAATAAACCCAATGTCATTATCTTTTACATAAAACACAAAATTCAATCTCCTTAGCCTGAAATTTAGTCTCCCTAGATTAGTAAACTTGCTTTTCCATATTATTTCAAACCACTGTCCTATACCAAGCACCTTTTCCAACCATAATATTTTATTCACTGCCCTATAAATCTATCATACCATACTCATTTTCATCCCCACACTTGTACTCACATTTCCCCCCACGAAATGCTCCATACTCAAATATCCAATTTTTTTCCCATCCTTCAAAATACATTTGAAGCGTCACCTCCTCCATGATACCTTCTTTGTCCACAAAAATCCACATTTACTTCCTGCTACTCTAAACTTACTTCTCTTAAGGTCTAAGAGGCCCATACCTGGCTTGAATTGCTTTAAAATATAAAGCTTCCTGGGATTTGAGATTCTGATTCAGTAGGAGTTCTCTAGGTGGTTATAATGTATTTGCATTTTTATTTAGCATGTTGGTATGGGGACTCATGAATCTGCCATAATGGGGTAGCTGGTATTAGATTTAACCCTAACATCTATAAGCTGTTTGAAGGCATCAGTAAGCATCCAACAAGCAAATAGCCATTTAAGGAAGGAAGACACACAACATAAATCCAATATTTACCCCAACTTTCTCCAAAAATAGGAGGTGACCAGAGAGCATCATCTTCCTGGGCAGAAAAACCAGAGACTGGAGTTCAGGATTGGTAATGTGGCTGGGATTTGGCTGATGGGGTATAAGAGAAAAAGGAACTTCAGAGAAGGAGCCTCAATAGATTTGCATTAAAATTTCCTTCAGCTTCTTATCCAAAATCTAAGCTGTGTATTTCTAGGGCAAGACTCCAGAAAATCTAGTAGACAATAACTGTAGGAGGTGGATGAGGTTGAGAGCTGAACAGAGGTTTTAGAGGTCACACAGTGCTGAGGAAATGTTGGGGTTCTAACTCAAACAGAGTGAAAATATCCTGATGAACACCCTGGGCATTCACTTTCAGATCCCAGAAAGATCAGGTTGTAAGAGTAAGGACCATATCTTATGAGTAAGTGCTATATCATAGGATTAATGGAAAAACACAAATAATCATGCCGTAAAGCCTGAACCAAGCCCAACATGATCAAGGTGACATGCTGATAATTTAACCGCATGCCAAAGCAAGACTTAATGTTTATAGGAAGATAACATAATCAAGAGCCTCTACAATGTATTATCTATAATATCCTGCATACAATAAAACACTCTAGATATATGAAGAAGGAGGGGGAAGTGGCTGATAATTAAAACATAAAATATTCAATAGAAGAAGACCAGAGATGATCCAGCTATGAGTTATCAGACAGGACCTTCAAGATAATTATGACTAACATTTTATAGAAAATAGGGGGATAAGGGACAAAATAGATGAAAAGACAGAGCCCTGCAACACAGAACTAGAATCTATAAAAACACTCATCAGACATTCTAGAATTTCAAATTATAACATCTAAACTTAAGAACCCATTGCCTGGGGCTTCCGGGAAGATGGCAGAATAGACAGATTGAGTTCACCCCTGCTCCATGGACAAAAGAAGGGACAGAAAAATGACCAGTACTGCAGTTCCAGGGTGCGAATGATCAGAGAACGTCTTCTATACTACATAGGGAGGTTCTTGGATGAAAAAGCAGAGAAATTGAAATGGAGAGAACAGGATGAGTGTGTTTGGCCATGATCCTACAGGGGCAAAAGGCAGCACACAGTAAAGTGCAGGTCCAAAGGAGTGGACTGTCCCTCCACTCCAGCCTACCTCCACAGCTTGCTTGGGAGATCTCCCTGTGCAGCGCTGCAGCGGGGAGCTCTCATGAGGAAACCGGAAGAGTGTGCAACCACACGCCATGACCAGCTGCAGCTGAAAGACCCAGCTCCATAGCCCAAGGTCATCCAAGCAGGAGCCTGGGGGCCACCAGATTTCCTGGGCCCATAAGTGGATTCTCGGCTGAGGTGCACATTGCTCACCCTCCAGCCCCAGGGTTAGAGGCTCCCAGTGCACACTGAAACCAGTGGCTCTGACTGGAATTACATCAGCTCTCCACCCCACTCAACCAGCTGCCGCAGTCAGAGGAGCCTGAGGGCAAGAGGTGTCTCAGGAGTGCCATCTGCTGGAAAGAAGCAGAAAGTTCAGTCTGGCAAACTGCATATCTGCCTAGCTTATAACAGACCTTCAAGTAGGAGAATATCTGACAAATCAAGTCCAAAGAGGACCTTTAATACAAACCCAAGCAAATGCAAAACCTTAAGACAAATGAAAAAAATCAACTTTCAAAACAATGTTATCAAAAATAATCTAATGCTCCAAACACAACAGAAAATCACAAAGCATATGAAGATGCTGGTAGATATGGCCCAGACAAATGACCAAATTAAAACACCAGCGGGAAATAAAAAAAATAAAACACCAGAGGGAAATTTGGAACAACTAATCAAAGATGTTCATAATGACATAAAGGATATCAAGAAGACAGTAGAAGAGCATAAAGAAGAACTTGAAAGAATAAACAGAAAAATAGCAGAGATAAAAGATACTGTAGAGCAAATTAAAAAAAATATTACAGACACACAACAACAGATTTGAAGAGGTGGAAGAAAGAATAAGTGAGCTAGAAGACAGAACAATTGAACTCAAATACACAAAAGAATAGCAAGAAAGATGGAATAATGGAATTGAATTTCAGGAAATGACGGATAACACAAATTGCACAAATAAAAGAATTATCAGTGTCCCAGAAGGAGAAGAAACGAGTAAAGAGCTAGAAAGGCCAGCAGAGGAGATAATGCAGGAAAACTTCCCAACCCTTATAAAAGATATAAATATGCAAACCAGAGAAGCCCAATGAACCCCAAACAGAATAAATCCAAATAGGCCAACTCCAAGATACATACTAATCATGACTGTCAAATGTTAAAGAGAAGAAGTCCTGAAAGCAGCAAGAGAAAAGCAATTCACTACATCCAAGGGAAACCAGGGATAAAGACTGAGTTTGGACTACTCAACCAGCACCATGGAGGTGAGAAGGCAGTGGTATGAAATATTTAAGGACCCTGAATGAGAAAGATTTCCAGCTAAGAATTCTATATCCAGCCAAGTTGTCCTTAAAAAGTGAGGAAGAGATTAAAATCTTCTCACACAGTCAAAAACTGAGAGAATTTGTCAACAAGAGATCTGCCCTATAAGAAATACAAAAGGGAGTTCTGTCAGCTGAAAAAAAAGAAAAATACATGGAGGAAAGCACAGAATTAAAGAGTATTAGCAGGGTAACTTACAGGATAAAAAGAGAGGGAGGGAAAAGAATACATAGATCTGACAAAAACTGTGAGATAATACGGTAGATTTAAGAACTGTTTTTATAGTAATAGCTTTGGATGTTAACAGACTAAACTCACCAATTAAACACACAGATTGTTCAATTCCCAGTACCTGCCCATGCAAAAAAATAAAAAAGCAAACAACAACAAAAAGCCATACAGACTGGAAGAATGGATTAAGAAATAAGATCTATGTATATACTACAGTACAAGAGACTTACTCATCTTAGATGCAAGGGCACAGATTGAAAGTGAAAGGATGGAAAAAGATGTTCTATGTAAGCTATAACCAAGAGAAAGCAGGAATAGCCATTCTAATAACAGATAAAACAGACTTTAAATGTAAAGATGTCATAATAGACAAGGAAGGACTCTACATGTTAATAAAAGGGACAATCCACCAACCAAGAAAAAATAACAATCATAAATATTTATGATCCCAAACAAGGAGTGCCAAAGTACATGAGGCAAATATTAGCAAAACTAAAGAGAGCAACACACGTTTCAACAATAATAGTAGGAAACTTTAATACGACATTCTCCTCTATAGACAGAACAACCAGAAAGAAGGTCAGCAAGGAAATAGGGAGCCCAAACAACATGATAAATGAATTAGATCAACAGACATATATAGATCATTATACCTCAAAATATCAGGATATACATCCTTTAGTGCATGGAATGTTCTCCAGGATAGATCATATGCTGGGACACAAAAGATGTCTTGATAAATTTAATAAGATTGAAAATATCCAAAGCACTTGCTCTGACCACAGTGGATTGAAGCTGGGAATTAATAACCACCAAGATCCAGAACTTTCACAAATATGGAGATTAAACAACAAACTTTTAAACAACCAGTGAGTCAAGAAGAAATTGCTAGAGAAATTGGTACATACCTGGAAACGAATGAAAAAGAGAATACAACATATCAGAACCTATAGGATGTGGCAAAGGCAGCACTGAGAGGGAAATTCATTGCACTAAATGCCTATATTAAAAAGAAAGAATGAGCGAAAATTGATGACCTAACTGCTCACCTGGAGGAACTAGCGAAAGAATAGCAAACTAACCCCAAAGCAAAGAGAAGAAAAATGACAAAGATTAAAGCAAAAATAAATGAACTGGAGAACAAAAATCAGAAAAAATAAACAAAACCAAAATTTGGTTCTCTGAGAAAATCAATAAAATTGATGGACCCTTAACTAGGCTGACAAGGGAAAAAAGAGAACATAAAATCAGAAATGAGAGGGGGGTCATTACCATGAAGAAATTTTAAAAAGTCATGAGAGGACACTATGAACAACTATATGCCAAGAAATCAGACAACTTACATGTAATGGACAAATTCCTAGAAATACATGAACGACCTAAATTTACTTGAGAAGAAACAGGACAACTCAACAAACCAATTACAAATAAAGAGATTCAATCAGTCGTCAAAAAATCCTACAAGGAAAAGACCAGGGCCTGATGGCTTCATAGGGATATTTTCAAACATTTCAAAAGAAATAACATCAATCTTGCTCAAAATTGTCCAAAAATTTTGAGGAAAAAGGAACTCTACCTAACTCATTTTATTATGCTCACATCACTCTAATATCAAAACTAGATAAAAATGCTATATGAAAATGTAACTACAGACCAATCTCCCTAATGAGCGTAGATGCAAAAGTTCTCAAAAAAATACTAGCAAATCGAATCCAGTGACACATTAAAAGAATTATATATCATGACCAAGTGGTGTTTATACCAGGAATGCAAGGGGTTGTTCAACACAAGAAAATCAATCAAAATAATACAGCACATTAACAAATTGAAAGGGAAAAATCACATGATCACCTCAAATGATGATGAAAAAGCATTTGACAAAATCCAGCATCCTTTCTTTTTAAACTTTTCTGTTTGTTTTTTTAATTGTGAAAGAATGTATATACAAAAAAGCAATACATTTCAAAGCACATTGTAACAATTAGTAACAGGACAGATTTCAGAGTTTGGTATGGGTTACAGCTCCACAATTTTAGGTTTTTCATTCTAGTTGTTCCAAAGCACTGGAGAGTAAAAGAAATAATATGATTCAGCAGTCACACTCATTTATTAAATCTTATCTTCTCTGTTATAACTCCACCTTCTCCTTTGATCTTTCTCCATTCTTTAGGGGTACTGGGTTATGCCCATTCTAACTTTTTCATGTTGGAAGGGGCTGTCAATAATATGGGATAGAGGCATGAACTAATTGATGTTCTGGAGAGTCTGGACCTGCTACATTTCAGGACTTAATCTGGTCCAGGGACCCATCTGGAGGCCATAGGTTTAAAATCCAGCATCCTTTTTTTGATAAAAATGCTTCAAAAGATAGGAATCAAAGAAAATTTCCTAAACATCATAAAGGCATATATGAAAAACCCATAGCCAGCATCATACTTAATGGTGAGAGATTGAAAGCATTCCCCCTAACATCAGGAACGAGACAAGGATACCCATTGTCACCATATTATTCAACATCATGCTAGAAGTTCTAGCTAGAGTGATTAGGCAGGAGAAAAGAATAAAAGACATCCAAATAGAAAAGGAGGAAGTAAAACTTTCATTATTTGCAGATGATATGATCCTATACTTGGAAAACCCTGAGAATCTGTAACAAAACTACTGAGCTAATGGACAATTCAACAAAGTGGCAGGATACAGGATTAATGTACAAAAATCAGTAATGTTTCCATACATAAATAATGACCTACGGAGACAATTAAGGAAAATATTCCATTCAAAATAACAACTAAAACAATCAAGTATCTAGGAATAAGTTTAACCGGGGATGTTAAGGACCTATATACAGAAAACTATAAACATTGCTAAAAGAAATCAAAGAAGACCTAAATAGGTGGAAAGACATTCTGCGCTCATGGACAGGAAGGCTGAATGTTGTTAAGATGTCAATTCTACCCAAACTGATCTAAAGATTCAATGAAATACCAATCAAAATTCTAACAAACTACTCTGAAAATTTGGAAAAGCTACTTATCAAACAGCTAAAGATATCCTTAAAAAGAAGAATGAAGTGGGAAAACAAACATTTCCTGATTTAAAAGCTTATTATAAAGCCATGATGGTCAAAAAAGCATGGTACTGGCACAAAGACAGAAGTATTGACCAATGGAATAGAATCAAAAGTGCAGAGATAGACCACCAAATCTATGGTCGATTAATCTTTGATAAGGCCCCCAGATCTACTGAACTGAGATAGAATAGACTTTTCAATAAATGGGCATGGGAGAATTGGATAGCAATAGCCAAAAGAATGAAAGACAACCCCTACCTTACACTCTATACAAAAATTAATTCAAAATGAATCAGAGACCTAAATATAAGAGCCAGTACCATAAAACACCTAGAGGAAAATACAGGGAAACATCTTCAAAACCTGGTAATAATAGGAGGTAGCTTCTTTTTTTTTCACATGGGCAGGCACCGGGAATCGAACCCAGGTCCTCTGGCATGGCAGGCAAGCGTTCTTGCCTGCTGAGCCACCATGGCCCACCCGGAGGTAGCTTCTTATACTTTACAACCAAGGCACAAGCAACCAAAGACAAAATAGATCAATGGAAATTCCTTAAAATCAAAAGCTTCTGTTTCTCAAAGGACTTTCTCAAAAAGGTGAAATGGCAGTGAAATCATTGGGAGAAAATATTTGGGAACCACATGTCGGATAAAGGTTTGTGTACATAAAGAAATTTTACAACTCAACAACAAAAGAACAAACAACTCAATTATAAAATGGGCTAAAGATATGAATAGGCATTTTCTGGAAGAGCAAATACAAATGGTTAAAAGGCACATGAAGAAATGTTCAACTTCATTAGCTATAAGGGAAATGCAAATCAAGACTACAATGAGACATTATCTCACACCTATAAGAAAGCTGCTATTAAACAAACAGGAAACCACAAATGTTAGAGAGGATGTGGGAAAGTCGGGATACTTATTCACTGCTGTGAAAAAGTCACTGTGGAAGACAGATTGGTGGTTCCTCAATAACTAGATATCTAGTTGCCCTATGACCGGACAATACCCCTACTCAGTGTATACCCAAAAGAGCTGAAAGCAGTAACAAGAACAGATATTTGCACACCAATGTCCATAGCAGCTCTATTCACAATTGCCAAAAGATAGAAAGAATCCAAGTGCCCGTCAACAGATGAACAGAAAAACAAAATGTGATATACACATAAAATGGAATATTATGTAGCAGTAAGATGAAATGAGGTCCTGAATCATATGAGAACATGGATGAACCTTTAAGACATAATGCTGAGTGAGCCAGAGACAAAAGCACAGATACTGTGTGATTTCGCTTTATGATTCTGGCAAAGATAAACTCAGAGGCTTACAATGTAGAATATAAGGGACCTAGACATAAAAGATGCTACAGATGCGTAAATGATTACCCATAAGGTTGAACTTAAATGCAAGAGAATGGATAGAAGTGATGGTAACTAATTAGCGGGGTTATAAGTAACATTGCCATATTGAAGGTGATATGATCGGAGGGGGTTATATAGTATCATGGCTCCCACAGATTAACTCTACAATTATAAATAAGTTCTGGCATTAACTACTTCAAAGGTTAGATCTCATACAGTCAATAATAGAGGGAAATAGGGGAGAACTAAAAATGCATGCTATGGCCTATAGTTAACAGAAGACATTAACAACACCTGAGCAGTACCAGGGGTAAATAATCGGGGCAGGGAGGGACCAGATAAAGGGGGAGGTTTAGATTTTACATTTGGTGAACATGTATTTATTGGTTTGTTCCATGGAACAATGAAATGTTCTAAAATCGAAGTACTGCTGATGGTACAACAAAGTGAGAACACTGTAAGACATTGATGGCTTATTTTGGACATCATCCACGATGCTGAATAGAAGAATGGGGTTGAAGGGTACAATGACTGAGAAGCAGAAAGGCGCACTGTCATATACATAAGATGGAATACAGTGCAACTACAAAAAGGAATGAAGTCACGAGACATGCAGCAAAGTGAATGGGCAAAGTGTTGTGTAAAATAATTTAGAAACAAAAGAAAATATATGGTATGGTCTCTTTTAGAAAATACTTATACGAAAATTGGAGCCTAGATCCTAAGCTCTCGTAGCAGCCACACTTAGTCCAGAGTTGTAAGTATATTTCCAGATTCTGAGATGCTATGCTATACGTGCATAACATGGTATTTCTCCCTGGAATTTGGGTACCTCTGTGATACCTAAGATTCAGAGCTGAAGTTCTGCAGCTCTGAAGATCAGCATTGCTATATACAACAACTGCTAGAGTAACTGAAAAAGAGATCAGGCTTCAATTAGAGGTAAAACAAAGCAGGTCTGTTTGGAACTAAGGTAAATCAGAATACAGGGCAAAGGATGATAGTGTATGTTCTCTAGACCTTCATCTACTGTATGAGACCAAAAGCAGAGAGGTTTATGCTGTCTAGAACCTAAATGTTCTTAACACACAATCTAAATCAACCTGTTTTAGTCTGCCAAAGCTGCCAGAATGCAACACACCAGAGATGGATTGGCTTTTAATAAAAAAAAGTATTTATTTAGTTAAAAACATAGTTCTTCAGAGGAAAGGAGCTAACTTTCATCTGAGGTTTTTTTTTTTTTTTTTAACACAGGAAGGCACAGGGCGATCTCCAAAGGCCTGGGCTGTACTACGAGTGCTGAGATGAGGTATGCTGAGCTGCTTGGGCTGTGTTGCATTGAGCTCTCTCGTTTAAGCATCCAGCCAATTAAATCAAACATCATTCATTGCAGTGGGCATGCCCCCTAGCCAACTGCGGATGTAATCAGCAACAGATGAGCTTCACATGCCATTAGCTCATGTCCACAGCAACAGAACAAGGCACCTTCACCTGGCCAAGTTAACACCTGAACCTAACTACCACACAACCTGTCTGGATAAACTCATTGAAACAACTTAAACACATGGAGCCCAGAATGGGAACGAGGCCCTATAATTCTGCATGGCTTAATATAATATTCAGATACATCCCAGACTATGGTGGGCTGATAATTAAAAAGCATTGGTGGAGAATGCAGCTGTGGTGGATCCAAGATGGCAATGGTGACCATAAGCTGTCATATGTGGATTTGGCTGTGCCCATGGGCCTCCCCTCAGCTGGCAGGAGCAGGTCACTGGCCCTGCCTGTGCTGCGATAGGTCTCCCAGAGCTGGTCTGAAAAATTATGGGCTTCCAGAAAGAGAGACCCCAGTAGCTAGTGCCCCATATGAGGATTTCACCAAACATGAAACCAGTCTGCCATGTGAGGACAAACCAGGCCTGGAAATGGAGTTATCCAGAAATGACTTGTGGAAAGTCCTATCGTCTAAAGGTTATGACCTTTGTATGCCATATGCCAAGCCAACAATTTTTGTGAGATCTGTATGAATGTAACCACTGCTAGTCTAGACAAAAAGAGATATATCGAAGGAAAAATGACTTCAAAGGCACAACCATGGAACCTAAGGTCTGGGGCAAGAAATTTGGGGCCAGGAGAGAGGACCTAACCATGGATGTGTAAGGGAATCTTAAAGCCTCCAGATGGTCCCTATGTCAGATAAGCCCTGAAACACAGGGGTACCAGTCTCACCAAGAACATCAACCAGTTTCATTCTTCTACTGCATAATATCAATATCCCTTTTCAGGACAAAGAATTTAGAATGCTCAGATACCCCTGAAGATTGAAAGAATAATGAAATGAGAGGGAGGAGTTGTAACTGAGAAGTGAGGACTTCACAAATGATTATGACTATTGACTATAGTCAATATGACAATTTCTTTTTAGTTTCTAGTGTATTAGAATAGCCAGAAGGAAATACTAAGATTGTTGAACTGTTATCCAGGAACTTTGATCTTTGATAATGATTGTGTAACTATACAGGTTTGATTGTAAAAACTTTGTGACTCTTAGATTGGATTGTATCATGTGTGAATAAAAGTGTTTAAAAATGAACAGAGAGAAACAAGTGCTAGAGAAAATGTGGAGAAAAAGATGTACCTATTCACTGTTGGTAGGGAAACTGAGAGGTGCAGCCCCTTAAAGAGCCGTGTGGTGGCTCCACAGGAGGCTAGGGGTGGGGTCGCCATATGATCCTGAAACCCTGTTACTCAGTATTTACCTCAGAGGAACTGAGTGTGGGGACACTAACGGACATTTGCACACTGGTGTTTATGGCGGCAGTTCCTGATCCACAATGGATGGAGGTGGCCTAAGAGTACAAGACTGAGGAATGGAAGGGGGAACTATAGTGTATACATATAATGGACTACTGAGCAGCCACAAGAAGGAATGAAGTTGTGAGGCATGCAACCAGATGTATGAACCTTAAGGACTGTATTTTGAATGAAATGGCAGGAACACTACGACAATTATTATCATGCCTCAATCATATGGACTAACTGTAATATAAAAACTTGGGGAACTGAAGTTGAGAACATGGGGTATCAGGTTGGGGACTATTGTAAAGGGTCCTAGATTGTAAGCTCTTACAGCAGTCACATATATTCTGGAGTTGTAACTGTTATTTCTAAATTCTGAGATACTGAGCTGTTTATAACTTGGACATTCCCAGAAACTTCGGGTGTCTGTGTTACATCTGAGACTCAGAGTTAGAGCTCTGAAGCTACAAAAGTCAGCAGTACCCCACAGGAACTGTTTAAGAAGTTGAAAAAGTGATCAGACTTTGACTAAAGATAGGAATGAAGCTAAAAAAAAAAAAAAAAGGTATGAATGAAGCAGATCTGGATAGGGCTAAGGTAAATCAGAATACAGGGTAAAGGATGATATGGTCCATATTTTAAAACTTCAATTTCTGTGTGAGACCAAAGGGAGAGATGTTTGTTTGGTGCAAAATTTATATTTTGGGTAGTACATTTCCTAATTTCACTTGTATAGTCAGTTTAGTTGAACACCATCAGTACATAGAATCTTGAATAGGGTGTGAAGGCTTGTTTCTTGAAGACGGTTGTATAAAGATACAACTTTTACAATGTGACTGTAGGCTTGTGAAAACCTTGTGTCTATTGCTTCTTTTATCCAGGGTATGGACAGATGGGTAAAAAATAAGGATGAAAAAAAATAAAGAATAGGGGAGATGGGGTAAAATAAATTGGGTAGATGGAAATACTAGTGGTCAAAGAGAGGGAGGGGTAAGGGATATGGTATTATGAGGTTTTTCTTTTTTTTTAATTTCTTTTTCTGGAGTGATGTAAATGTTCTTAAAAATGATCATGGTGATGAATACACAGCTATGTGATGATATTGTGAGCCACTGATTGTACACCATGTATGGAATGTATGTGTGTGAAGATTTATAAAAAAAAAATTAAAAACAACAACAACAACAAATCACAACAGATTGTGAGCAGAAGCAGGAAAAAAAAAAACCTTGTGACTAACCCCCTTTATTCAGTGTACAGGTAGATGAATAATAATATAAAGATGCACAAAAAACAATAGGTTGGGAATATGGGGGGAAATACCTCTATGTAGGCTATGGACAATAATTAATAGCACTACTTTAATAATCTTTCATCCATTGTAACAAATGTAGCTACTGTTAAAAAACAGAATTACAAAAAAGTGCTATCATTGATTGTAACAAATTTTCCACACCAATGCATCAGTAGCAGGGTAGTTTATGAGAATACTGTATTTTATGCATGATTTGTCTGTAAACCCACAACTTCTTTAATAAAAAGATTTTAGTTTTTAAAAAAGTATTGGTAGAGGGCAGGCAACAGTGGCTCAGTGGCAGAGTTGTCACCTGCGGTGATGGAAACCCAGGTTTGATTCCCAATGCCTGTCCATGCGAAAAAAAAAAAAAAGTATTGGTAGAGTCCCTTGAAGGACTGGAGAAAAAATATGGAACTATTAAACTTTACCATTTGGGAAACCCCTAAAACTCTTGCAAACCATTAGGGACTCCCAAGAAAATAGGCCAAGCACTTGATTTTGAGGCTTGCTGTTAAGAAACATTTTTCTAGTGGAGAAACTAAGACTACCTAAAATTAGGCCTAAGAGTTGCTTCCAGGAAACCTCTTTTGTTGTTCAGATGGGGCCTCTCTCTAACTCCAATTCTGCAAGGAAAATCGTTAGCCTCCCACTTATGTGGGACATTACATTCAGGTGAGAAAGTCTCCCTGGCAATGCAGGGCATGACTCCCAGGAATGAGCCTGGCCCTGGAACCCACTGGATCAACAATGCTCTTCAGACCAAAAGAGGGAAAGGAAATGTAACAGAATAAGATTTCAGTGGCTAAGGGAGTTCAAATAGAGTCGACAGACTATTTTAGAGGCTACTTTTACGCATGCTTCAGCTAGATATGGCTAATTGCTATGGCTTGCCAAACCTTAACCAACATCACTTCTATTAATCCTAAAGAACACCTAGGACTCTAATTGAGACACTGCGAAAGTTTCATGCACGAAGTTTACTTTCCTGAAACTTAAAACTCCAGAGGATTCCTAGACCAGATAACACCTGAAACCCAGAGAGGCGAGCCTCTCCAAGAATAATAACTAATTCCATCCTCCTATCCCATATTATCAATACCCCTTTCCAACATGAAAAAGAATGGGCATAGCCCAAAGATTCCTATAAAGTGGGAAAAGGATCAAAGGAGAAGAAGGAGTTATAACAGAGAATTTAGGATTTAACAAATGAGTGTGACTGTTGAATGATTATACTGATATTTCTTTTAGTCTCCAGTGTTTTAGAGTAGCTAGAAGGAAAAACCTGAAATTGTGGAACTGTAACCCACACCAACCCTTGAGATCTCTTCTGTATCTACTTGTTAAAATGGACTTTGAAAAACTACTGCTTTTTTTTTTGTATATATGTTATATTTTAGAACAAAAACATTTAAAAAAGATACAGAGGGTGAAAGGAAAATGGGAGAGAATTGGTGCTATATGGCCCTCGTCTTCCTATAAAGTGTTTGTCCACTACTGAGTAAGTGCTGCCTTTAACTGTGGGTGTGTATATATTTGAGATTTTGTGGAGAGTGGAGAAAACCTGAACAGATGCAATGAAGAATCCAAGAGACTGCCCAGCGATGGCCTGGATGAACATGAATTGCGTTTTGTAATTATCTAGCCACAGTTACTCACAGTTATTGAAGTAATGCCCTTGTATATCCTGTAGGAAAAGGCACAGGGGAGACTGAAATTCTCTCTCCAGAGAGCCAATTTTCCGCCAACAGCAATGGGATTGTCACTATGTCTTCAGCTGAGCACCAGGAGAAGTGGTGGGTTTGTATACGACTAACATTATATGAAAAATGAGACACCTTCATTAAATGCTCCCATTAAAGAGGAGTACTCAAGTCCCCAGTGGGGGGACATAAGCACTGAAATCAACTAAAGTTACAAAAACATTAATTTGCCATTTTTGTCTTTGGGTACACAGTGAATAAAAGACAGAGAAATTTCTTATATTCCTTAAATAGTTATTTTCAAGTTTTCTTTTCTTTTGCACTGTAGTTAAATTGAGTAAATTAAAATGCCTAACGATTCACGTCTTTCATCTCTGAACCTTTGGGAGAGGATAATACACTGGTTAAGAGCATGAGCCTTGGCTCAGATCACCTGAGTTCAGGTCCTGGCATGGCCACCTACAGTATGTGTTAAAGTCACTTAATTTGTCTTTCCCCCAACTTTCGCATCTGTAAAGTCAGAATAAAAACAGTATCTACCCCCGAGGGTTGATGTGAGGACTAGATGAGTTGATACTTGTGAAACTCTCCATACTGTTAGCAATTATGATTGTTGGTGATAGCAGTGCTCTCTGCTAATTTGTAAGTCTGCCGATGTTAGACTACAATTTATCTCAGAAACTCAGACTTTTACTAGAGCTTTCAAATCAGGGACCAGTGAAAGAGCTGCTGGCAAAGCTTACATATTTTACTACCAAAAAAGGGGTTTATTTATAATTTTCAAATAATTGAGCCTGCCCCATAGTCTTTTTCAGATCAGAACAAAATGAAAACACAAAATCATGGTTTTTGTACTAAGATAAATGATAAATGCATTGGGATATAGTAAATTTCATAGGCTGTAAATAAGTTTGACGAGTTGTCTCAACCCAAACAAATGGTGCTAAGTGTTAAAGACAGACTCTTTCAGGTGACATGATAAATTGGCCAGATTTGCAGTCTCATGATTTTTAGAAAACAATGAAAGGGAGAGGGAGAGGTAAAGGGAGATTTGTTTTAATAGAGTATCGCTATTGGAAATGGGCAATGGAATGAAGTTTAACAATGGTTTATTGAAATTAAGAGATGGCTAAACAATCAAGTTAGGACTAAGGTAAATCAGCACACAGGGATAAGGAGGATATTATCTGTATTTTAGAATGTCATCTATTCTAAGAGACCAAAGGAAGAGAGGCTTATTTTGCCCAAAACCTAAATTTTCTATAGCCCAAAATCTAACTCAACTTGTCTGGACAGATCATTTAAACAACTCAAACACATGGAACCCAAAATTGTAATGAGGGCTTCTAATTCTGTATAGTTTAACGCAATGCCTCAATATACTCCAGAGTATGTTGAGCAGATAAATAAAAAGTATTGGCAAAGCCCCCTAAGGGATGGGAGAAAAAATATGAAACTATTAAACTTTACCATAGGGGAAACCCTTAATAATGTCTTAAATATCAGGGACTCCCAAATCAATAGGCTAAGCCCTTGATCTTGAAGATTGTTCTTGTGAAGCATATTTATGTAGTTGTGAAGCTAAGCCTACCTATAGTTATGCCTCAGAGTTACTTCTTTTGTTACTTAGATGTGGCCTCTCTAAGTCCAACTCTGTAAGGAAAATCATTACCCTCCCTTCTACATAGGACATGAAATCCAGGGGTGAAAGTCTTCCTGGAAACATGGGATATGACTCCCAGGGATAAGCCTGGCCCTGGCACCATGGGATCAAGAATGTCTTTCTAACCAAAAGCGGGGGAAAGAACTGTAACAAATAAGGTATTGAGAGTTTAGCACCTTATTTGTTGCAGATAAGAGAGTTCAAATAGAGTCGAGAGGCTATTCTAGAGGTCACTCTTATGCAGGCTTCAGCTAGATTCTGCTATTTATCATGATTTTTACCATGATTTGCCAAACCTCAACCAAAATCATTCTTGCCAACCCTCAAGAACACCTAAGGCTTTAATGAGATTCTACAAAGGTTCCATGCACGATGCTTACTTTCCAGAAACCTACAACCTCCAGATGGTTCCTAGGCCAGATAAGTCTCAAAACCCAGAGGGGACAACCTGTCCTGAACATTGACTAATTCCATCCCCCTATCCCATATTATCAATAGCCACTTCCAACATAAAAAGTTAGACGGGGCATAGCTCAAATGTCCCTAAAGATTGAGAGAAAGATAAAAGGAGAAGGTGGAGTTATAACAGAGAAGATAGGATTTGACAAATGAGTATGACTGCTGAATCAATATATTAATATTTCTTTTAATCTCCAGTGTCTTGGAGCAGCTAGAAGGAAAAACCTAAAATCGTGGAACTGTAACCCATAGCAAACTCTGAAATTTTTGTTTTATAATTGTTACAGTATACTTTGAAATTTAATGCTTTTTTGTATATATGTCATTTTTCAGAATAAAAAAATAAAAAGAGATGGCTAAAAATGGAGTGATGAAGATAAAGAAGTATAAAGAAAGAAATTCTATATTGATATATTGGGGGGGAAACCATTACATCTAAGATGAGAACATTTTTTAATGCTAGGCTTTTCATACAGTTTGAGTTTGCAGGGACCCCTTTCAAATTAGTAGTAATTGCAGGCATAGTTACCTCCTCATTACCCCTTCTTTCAGGTATGTTATGTGTGTAATCATTTTGTTCAGAATAAAAGCTGCAGCTGATTAAAAAAAAAAAAACAACACCCATTGCCTGGTTTTAACAGTAGACCAGGAAAAGAATACAAGATGAATGAACTTGAGAACAGGTCACTAGAAAAAATCATGCTGAAGCACAGACAGAAAAACCAATATAAAATACAAAACAGAGCAGAAGAAATGTGGAACCTAGCTAAAAGTGCTGTCCAATAACACTTCCTCTGATTATATATTTGTTCTGCATATATGCAGTCCAACATAATATGTCCAACATATTATTATTATGGCTACATGAAGCCATTGAGAAACTGAAATTTATACTTTATCTAGTGTTAATTTAAATTTAAGCTGAATTAGGCACAGGTGTCTAGTGGCTGCTTTACTGGACAGTGTAGGTCTAATATAAGCATAAATAGAGTCTTAGAGGAAAAGAGAGAGAAATGGGATATAATAGACAATAGAATATGAATTTCTTCTGGGGTGGCATATTGGACACAATGCCCCATTATCCATCCCAAATCAGATCATTTGTTGAAGCTAGTCATGCTAATTTCATCCCCCTTGTTAGTTACTAGCTCAGGAATGGGTAGGCCTAAGCTAATTTTTTTAAAAGTTTTTTATTAATAAAACCAATCAACACACAGCACAAACATTCTTAACATTTGAACATTCCATACTTGGTGTGCAATCAATGGCTCACAATATCATCACATAGTTGTATATTCATCACCATGATCATTTCTTGGAACATTTACATCACTCCAGAAAAAGAAATAAAAAGAAAAACTCATACATACCATACCCTCTACCCCTCCCTCTCATTGACCACTAATATTTCCCTCTAACCAATTTATTTTAACGTTTGTTCCCCCTATTATTTATTTTTAATCCATATTTTTTACTCATCTGCCCATACTGTAGTTAAAAAAGGAGCATCAGAACAAGGTTTTCACCATCACACAGTCACTTTGCGAAAGCTGTATCATTATACAATCATCTTAAAGAAACATGGCTACTGGAACACAGCTCTACAGTTTCAGGCACTTCCCTCCAGCCTCTTAAACCTTACACCTTAAACTAAAAAGGGGTGATCTATATAATGCATAAGAATAACCTCCAGGATAACTTCTCGACTCTTTTTGAAATCTCTCAGCCATTGACGTTTTGTCTCATTTCTCTCTTCCCCTTTCAGTCGAGAAGGTTTTCACAATCCCTTGGTGCTGAGTCCCAGCACATTCTAGGATTTCTGTTCCATGTTGCCAGGGAGGTTTACACCCCTGGGAGTCATGTCCCACGAAGAGAGGGGGAGGGAAGTCAGTTTGCTTACTATGTTGGCTGAGAGAGCGAGGCCACATTTGAGCAACAAAAAAGGTTCTCTGGGGGTGGCTCTTTGGCCTAATTTTAAGTAGGCTTAGCCTATCCTTTGCAGGGATAAGTTTCATATGAACAAACCCCAAGGTTGAGGGTTCGGCCTATTGATTTTGTTGTCCTTACTGCTTGCGAGAATATCAGCCTAAACTAATTTGAATCAACGAGATTGAGGTGTGATTTTCTTGGGGCTTCTGGGAAAGAGAACCTAGCCTCTCTCCCACTGGGTGAAAAAATGAGGCATGTTACTCTGGTTCTTGCTGGTGACTATCTTATAAGAATGAGAGGAAACAAGCTTGGGATGCAGCCCTTGGCAGAACAGTGAGGTAGTTCCTGATGACAGGGTTGCACTGATGAATCTTGAAGCTTACATTGTCTCTGGAAGTCTACTTTAAAATGTGTAAAATATATTTCCTTCATATTTAAGCCAATTTGAGTCCAGTTTTTTGTTTCTTTGGTAAAAGCAACCTGATAGAGACATGTTCATGTTTAGTAAAAGATTTCATTCAGTTACTGGGCACCCACTCTATTCCAGACATGGGATTAGAGAATTAAAGATTAAGGTCACAGTGTGGTGAAGGAGACAAATAGATAAACAGAAAATTTCAATATTCTGTTACTAAAACATGAAAAGGACTAGGAAAGGTGTATACTGTAGGCTGAAAGAAGAATATTTAGCCTGATTTGGCAGAGGGAGAGGCAGGGAAAGGCATGGATGGCTTCCAAAGGTGGCAACTTCTGAGAGGAGCCTGGAAGGACATAAAGATTTACTCAGATGAAGAAAGTGTGAATGGGAAGGGAATTCTAACTTGAGGAAACAATTTAAGCAAAGGCCCAGAAGTTTAAAATGGAATGGAATAGAGAGGAGGCACAAATAACTAATCATTACTAGAGCCTCAAGTCAGAGGTAGAGAGAAGGGATAAGAAGAGATAGGGATGAGCCAGGTCATAAAGGGGCAAAGGATGCAGAATAAGGAACCAGTGGCAGTGGGGAACGAGTGAAGGTCAAATGTGCTATAAACCACTGACCTGGGTATCTACGTTGAGGCCTCCAGATACATCGGCATTTATTTCTTACAAAGGGGAGTTCATGCCAGCCCTGCACCACAAAACAAAATGAGCTAGCACATTACAGACTTCTCACTAACTGGTGATTATCTTCCTCTGTATCCCCTCCTTTTCCCTTCTCAACCTTTTTCTTACAAACCCTTTATTGTCTGGGTCAGAGAGGATAAAGAAGATAATGTATAAAAGGTGCTGAGCACAGACATGACATATAATAGATGCTGAATACATGTTAATTCCCTTTCACTTCCCCTGGGTTCAGAGAGAAGCTGGCAGTAACAAAAAGTAGTTGCTTTTTGATTAGAGGAAATCAGGCTGCAAAATTTCACACTAAATCATATACTGTCCTTGACAGATGAGTGGCAGGTCAGCTCTGCCTGGAGAAGCACATACTTATGCTGGGCCATAAAAGGCCACTCTTTTTGTTCTTGCTCTCCTCATGCTAAATGATGTAATGAAGCATCTCACCAAGTCCATTCATTATTAATATAAATATTTTCAGAATTTAAAAAGGGATTTTTTTGTGTGTTTTATTTCAGCCTGTTTGCTGGATGAACCAAATTCCCTGTGGCACTGGCAACACACATATTGCCCCTCTATGGGGAAGGAATGGCCATCCAGGAGCCAGCAAGTCAAGCAGATGAGAAACAGGACCAACCAACCCAGAAGTCAGCCCAGGCAGCCCCGGGATATTGACTCTGAATGGCCACATTCCTTCCATCTGAACCACAGATGCTGATAAAATATTTTCAAGAATAGAGTGAGGGAATGTGCTCTATTCACTTCCCAAAATGTAGAACTGAAGAGGTCGACTTTTATTTAATCCAAGTTGAGAAAATAGTGCCCAATTTTATCCCAGAGCTTAATTTGGGCATAAACCAAAGTCTGGACCTTGGCAAGTTACTTTAGACAAGCTAATGCTTGTTCCTGACATACAGGATACACGCAATCAATGGTAACTATTATTGTTACTGCAAAAATGAAGTGTTTGTTGGATGTTCTCAGCCAGTCCTCCTACACATCCTAAAATTGACTGCATCAACCACTTGAACATCTGGGACAAAAACCCCATGTGGGCCAAACATGAGGCGACCCTCCCTTCTGGAGCGCCTCTCTGAGAGAGGAAGCAGAGGGTGCTGTGCTGGAGGGGTTCTGTGATAGCTGAGAAGGGGACAGGCACAGCCTTTCTCCCTCTTCTTCCTTTTACCAGCGGCAGCCTCAGTGACGGGACCCAGGCAGGTGAATGGCCACGAGGGGCACCAAGTTTAGGGGAACATCTAGGATAAGACGCTTGGTCAGGTTCCAGCTTCCAGACTCTGCCTGGCTGAGCATACCCCGCAGGAATTCAGGAAGAAATTCCTAAGGGAAAAGCCCAATCACTCCCCAAAGGTTGCTGGTACACATATGTAAAAAATTTGTGATGTCATACCCTTAAAATTGTGCAATTTACTCTATGTAAGTGATACCTTAATTTAAAAAGCTGTAATGTCTTTTTTTTTTTCTTTTGCATGGGCAGGCACCGGGAATTAAACCCAGGTCTCCAGCATGGCAGGCAAGAATTCTGCCACTGAGCCACCACTGCACCACCCAAAAAGCTGTAATGTCTTTAACAGTCTTTTTACAGGATTAACGTGGCATCCTGTGTTTAGACAGGGTCTGTTGTTCCTAAGAGTATGACAGAAATACAATAACCAGATAACCCATGGTAACATCTTTAGTAACCTTCACCACTTTTCTTACGTTAAAAAAAAAGATCATTCCTTAAAAAAAAGTTTAATCTTGAATCTCATTCAGTCATTCACCCTCATCCTTCTTCCAAAATATTTTTTTGGGGATTTCTTTCCTCTCTGATTCTACTGCTGTCATCCTAACATGAAGACCTAAAGTTATCTTAGCTCTCCTTCTTCCCTAATGTCCAGTCAGACACCTGGCTCTTTTTTTTTTTTTTTTCCTTTTTCCCAATGGTAAAGATGTTTATTTATTTAATTTTTTTGGATGATTATATATTTTTTAACTTTTTAAATTGTATAATATAACATATATACAAAGCAAAGAAAGAAAAAAGCAATAGTTTTCAAAATACTCCAACAACCTGCAGTCCTTTCTTTATTGGCTCCAGAGTTTGGTTCTTCCCTTTTCACTTCTACTTTTTACCTTATTGGGCAAAGCTCTTATCTGCTCATACTTGGTTTAACAGAAAAGGTCCCAAACTGGTTCTCTTGTCTCCAATCTCTCTCCACTGAGAGATGAAACCTGCGAAGCCCAGCTATTTAACACAGCATTAGAGTAGGGTCCCCGGAAACCACCCAGCAGTAGGTGGTGCTCGTGTGCCAGCTCAAAGTGCTCACAAAAGTTTTGCTCCATCAGGCAGCCCAGTGAGCACAGACCATACCAAGATCTGCTATTTATTGGGCACTAACCGTGTGACTTCGGGGAACACAGAGTTATCTAAGACACTGGCTCTGACCTAAAATGTGCAACATATTTGGGGAAATAAGGCCTTTGCACATATAACTAGAATACAAGGTAGGATGGGCTATGGAAAGATACTCAAGGAAACAGAAAGATACAGAGGAAAGAAAAAACACCTCCAATAAGCAAGTTTGGGGAGAGTAGTGTTTGAACTGGACCTTCAGTGAGGGTAGAATTTCAACAAGCAGAGATGGTGCAACAGCCATTCTGAGTGAGAGGGGTGTGGTATAAAGAAAGATGTGAGAAGGTGGGACTTTGCAAAGCAGAGTGAGAGATGAGAGCTAAATGCCCAAGTCCATTCTTACTCCCCATTCAAGGCCCTTCCGGTTTGTGTCTCCTCTCAACACCTCATGACAAGGGTTGGTAACTTGGAAAAATTTCCTAGGGCGAATAAGTGCCACTCTGATGTGGGACCAATTAGTCCATCTTGATCTATATGGAGAAAACCAAACAGCCCTCTTTGCTCTATACTAAGGGAAAAAAGAAATCACAGAAGACAACTTCTCTTATCATATCAGCAATAGTCCATACAGCAGGATCTTTTCTTATTTTAGAAAATAGAAAAGACTTGCTAAGGAGAGGCTAGATCACTCCTACAAAAAAGCAAGAAGGTGGGGTTTCTTGGTGGGCACAGAATGGGGGAATGTGGAATTCCAGAAAGGGGCATATTTCCTCCAAATGAATTAATATTCTTTTATATGTTACACCATGGGGTTTCTGGCTGTCTCCAAGATAAGACTACTAGGGTTTGGCTCTGTTTGGACATGACCTCAGGAAGCATCATGGGACATGGACAAGGCTAGAATAGTAGATGCCCTTGAGTTGAGCATTTCCCTGAAGACCAGTGAATACGGGACACTTGAAACCTAATAACTCAACATTTTCATACCAGAAAAATCTCTCTGTATTAGCATGAAAGAGGATGACCTCCTGCATTGACATATGAGATGGTGCCTTTCTCTTTTTGAAGGAGAGAACATAATTTTCAGGGTTGCCATACCTTGCATTTTCAGACTGACAAAAGGAATGTTCATGCACACACACAAAATATCTCTTTTTTTCTTACTTGTAGAGGTGGGAACAAGAGCTGCACGTCCCTCCCCACCCTCTCTTATATTTGAAAACCTGGTCCCAGGTGTGCCTCAATCAAGGGTCAAGAGCCCACATCAAATGCAAATAAGCTGATAGAACTGATAGTTCATCTACAACAGAAAAGACTGGGAAGAGGAGCCTCCATGTAATTGGAGGTTGTCCTGTGAGAAAAGGAATTGACTAGCTCTTGGGACCCCAGAGGTTTGAGCTGGGACAACTCGGTGGAAGCTCTAGGAAGGCAGATTCTGACTAACTAGGAGAGCTTTCTAACAACTGGTCTGTGTAACAATGGAATAGGCTACTTCACAAAACTATGGCTTTTCCAACACTGGTGCAGTAGTTTGAAGCTGTATGTTCCCCACAAAAAGTATGTTCTTAAAGTTAATCCATTCCTTTGAGTGTGGACCCATTATTAGAAGGAACTTTTGGAGAAGCTGCTTAAGTTAAGGTGTGACTCACTTCATTCAGTATGTGTCTTACTGGTGTCCTTTATAAGAGGATGAAATTGAAACAAAGAAAAAGAAAGCCATGTGTGGTAGTTAGGTTCAGGTGTCAACTTGGCCAGATGAAGGTGCCTAGTTCTGTTGCTGTGGACATGAGCCAATGGCATGTGAACTTCATCTGTTGCTGATCATATCTGCAGTCGGCTAGGAGGCGTGCCTGCTGTAATGAATGATGTTTGATTTAATTGGCTGGTGCTTAAATGAGAGAGCTCAACCTAGCACAGCCCAAGCAGCTCAGCATATCTCATCTCAGCACTATCAGCTCATCCAGCCCTTTGGAGATGCAGAAAGGAATCACCCCCGGGGAAAGTTGTTGGAACCCAGAGGCCTGGAGAGGCCAGCAGAGATCACCCTGTGCCTTCCCATGTAAGAAAGAACCTCAGTTGAAAGTTAGCTGCCCTTCCTCTGAAGAACTAACGAAATAAATCCCCTTTTCTTAAAAGCCGATCCATCTCTGGTGTGTTGCATTCCAGCAGTCAGCCAACTAGAACACCATGGAAGCAAGAAGCTAAAAACAACAAAACCTAGAAGAGAACTGAGAGACCAGCAGACGCCACCATGTATCTAGTCATGTGACAAGAGTCCAGGATCACCAGCAGCTGGTCTTCAGGAAGAATGCATCGTCTTGATGATGCCTAGATTTGAACATTTTCACAGCTTCAAAACTGTAAGCTTGTAAGCTAATAAATTCCCATAGTTAAAGCCAATGCGTTTCTTGGTATCTGCTTTGAGCAGCTTAACAAACTAAAATGCCTGGCAGATAAGTCAGGAAGGATGCATGTCAGTTAGGGAAACTGAAGAAGGGAAGACTATCCTGGGTAAGGAATTAGAATTTCTGATTAAAGATTCCAGGACTCTAAGATGGTTATGGCAAGGCCTGAATCAGACTCTGGAATACAATTTTCTTCATGGTCCCCTGGTTATTCAGAATGTGGTGACTAGAGTTCTGATGCTCTGGTGTGTTCTGATTTCTGCCTGGTGACTGACGACAAACATGGCATGGATATCATCTTCTTCTACTTTTCCCCATAGAGTCTGTGCTCTCGCCACCCTCTACAGTGGCTATTCTCAGAGCCTACCCTGCACTTTTGAGGCTGCTGTGCCTTTGTTCACGCTCTTCCCTTTCCCTACCCACCCCCCCACAACCCTGGCTAAATGTTTCCCCATCTGTGTTCCCAGAACAGTGATAGGCACCTCTTACCCTATGCAATGGCTATTTTCCAGTGTTTACCAGTGTCCTCTGCTCCAAAAATGTACAGACTGATTCTAATCTATCTTTCAATTATCTGTCCCTAGCAGAATGCCTGGCACGCTTCAGCAATCATGTTTTAAGATCCTGCAGGCCTGGTCATGTGCCCCTTTCCCTCTGATAGTAGCAGACCTTGTTCAAACACCCATGGACTAGTTCCTTCTCAAGACCCTGTTGGATTTTCCAGTCTCCATGATTCTACTTCATCCCCATACTTTACTGCCACATGTTGCCCACTGTCTGCTGAGGCACCGTTTTTGCAGGTAAGGCTGCATTCACCATCTTCCCTCCCAATGCCCCACAAGAAAGCCTCCCCACACGTCTTTCTCATCTACATGGCCCAGTTCAAGTATGTGTAAGTGCCAGGTATGACACCAGATGCTTTATATACATTTTCTTCAATCTATACATCAATCCTAAAACACAGATTAAAATCCACATTTTACAGATGAAAAACCTTAGGCACAGAGAGGGTAAGTGATTTAGCCATCATCACCCAGCGAATAAGCGGCTGAGCTAGAATTCAAACCTAGGTCTCCCTAATTCCAAACTCTGTGTTCTTTCTGGAAACCTTTGCTAGGTCTTCTGGCCTGTGCTCTCGCTACACTCCATGGAAGGCCTGTAGTACATATAGAGCTCTTCCTTAGCTCCTGCCAAGGAAGGAGGCAGGAATGCAAAAGGGAGGCAAAGCAGCAAGTTCAGAGAGAATGGATACACAAAAAGGGTGAGGTAAGTACAGGCTGGAGAAAGAGAAGCAAGGACATGGAAAAGGAAGGTCACAAATGGGAAAGCAAGTAGCAGGTACAGGGGAGTAGGGAAGAAGGTTAAGTGAAAAGGACAATAGGCTTTTCAAAGGTATCAAAATGACCAGAAAGGAATCTTGAAAAAGTCCCCCTCCCCCAAACAGGGACTCTGTTTTTACTTTTTAAATTGTATCAAAAAATGTCTGTTTTTCTTCAAAAAGGATATGTTTTCTTTGTTTCTGGATCACCTCTTTCCTTTCTCCAGTACACATTAGACTTGAATCCTACACCAGTCCAGTAATCTATAGAGACCTCAGTATCTTAACTCATTTGGGCTCTATCCACTGCAGTGGTTACTATTTCTAAACCATCTTTTTCTTACAAGGCATTAAGAATCACCTTAGTGCTGAGTCTGAGTCTCGCCACACTTCCCTACACTATCCCCTCATCCAATGCCTGCAGTAAGTCAGACGACCTGGCACACAGTAGACACTCAACGTCTGCTGATGAATAAAAGAATGAGTCAATGTTTCTCAGTTAAGATGCCTCATCCACATCTTATCCCTGATCAGGACCTCTTTTGTTCTCTAGTTCCCCTAAATTGCTGCAGACAGAATCAAATTGACAACCTGGATTCTGGAAAGTACTATTAACACAGAGTCCAAATTCTAAGTTCTATGGGGTCACTATGGGGTCCGTGGTTCTATGTGGTTCATTCCTAAGTAGAAGCCACACATGCAGACAACACATATACAAGTCCTTCCCACTCAGGTGCTCAGTGCCTTCTTCACATTTTAGAGAGGAACCTGGAAGGGAGCCAAGCCTCCCGTGTTTGAGCATTCCACCCCCACCCTCCATCTTGTTCTCCACATCCATACTATTCTCACAGGCCCGGTAAGTGCAGGACACAAATGGGACTGAAAATTCTGGAGAGGGAAGAAAGGAGAGAGAGAAAGGATATAAGAAGGGGAAAAACAGCTTTGGGAGAAAACCACACATGCAGCCTACAGAACATTGTGACTTGGATTATTTTTGGAATCCAATGTTTCTAATGTTCAAAGAGGAAATGAGAAAAAGTAAGTAGAGATTCCCAGGACTAGCAGACTGGAAATAATACAGGACACTGTGTTCTGTGTCAGAGGGGCGGGATACAGACACACTTCCTTGCCTGAGCCCAGTCAACAAGAGGTGGAGGGGTATGGTGGGTTAGGTCTCAATAGGATGGGGAAGGAGGAAGCAAACGGCACCTAGAATCTATTTCCGAAAAAAATGCAGGAAATTACAAACCATCCAGTAACCCCTTGCCTTTCTGGTTGCATTGGAGCTTGTAGCTCTTTGAAGATTCCCACCCAACACAAAGGGTTCAGGCAACTGAACTGCACAGATACTTGTTGGTGCACACTCCTGGAGACCTGTCTAGCACTTGTCCTTTTACGACTGTATTTGGTGAGGACACACATCGGGTGACCCTTGACCTCCATTTCTCCCCAGCCTCTTTAGCAATATCCTAGGTTGCTAGCACATGTCCTGGGGTTTCTCTGTGGGGCAAAGAGCCTCATCAAGAGAAGCTGTGGTATGTGTTTTGTGTGTGTGTGCAAGCCGTGTATGTCTGTGCGTGTGGTACCTCTTTGTATGTGTGACAGTACAAGCCTCAGAGCAGGGGTCCTACCTTCTGGTCCTAAGTTTGCTGCTGACTGGCTCTATCCCAGGCAAACCTCTCAACCTCACCAAGGCATAGCTTTCCCATTTGTAAAATGATAAACATATACGGGCCCACCTGACCCATGACACAAGGTAAAAAAATGAAACTCTAACTGGATGACCTGGGGTGGATCTCTGCTCGGGGTTTAAAGAAGGGCTGGACCTGAAAATCCCTAAGGTCATGGGTGTGTGAAACTGACATCCAAAAAATCATTACATATTATAATTATTACAGTGGCACTTCAGTTTGACAAATTATTGTGGAGTCATGCTTGCTTACTGCTAGCTTGTGGGGTAGGTGGGGGGTTGGGAGTAGTGGGAAAGTGACGGGAGAATGGGCCAGTGCCCAGTATGGAAGGAAAGGCAGCAGGATTTCTCCACAATCGGCCCCACTGGTTCTGATTACCCCTGATAGGATGAGATTTTAGGTCCTGTTTTAGGCCTTGGAGAATGACCAGAGCTGTTTATACACTGCAGGGAGTGGGCAGGAAACAGCAGTGGATATTTTGTCCAGTGATAGGGCATCCTAGGGATGTCCTGAATTGCTAATATGATTAACAAGGACTTCCAAACCTCAAAAACACAATAAGGGGCAGTGCAATGGTGGCTCAGTGGCAGAATTCTCACCTGCCATGCCAGAGACCTGGGTTCAATTCCCAGTGCCTGCCCATGCCAAAAAAAAAAAAAAAAAAACCAGTAAACACATAACCTTCAGCACAATATCATGAAGCACCTCACTCAGTGATGCCCATAAATATTTTCTCATGGTGAGAAACATGAAAGCTACATTTATTATGTTTGCACAGACCTCCAAGAATATCAAAATGCATAAACATATGCTTTGTATGGACTGCAGAAAGTATTTCTGGCCCCTGTAGAGAGAGTTGTCATATGGTATGTCATGCAAACATAGGCTCAGGCACAACAGAAATTTCCAGAAAATGCCCACTTTATTGCTTATAGGGTCCAAAAGAGAAAGGGAAAAGATTCCTCCTTAGCCAATCCCTTGAGTCAAGGATGGTAGATGGCAGCTCCACATGCCTCTCTTTGAGTCAGAAATGAGAGACCAATTGAGGCTCGTCGCCAATGAGGCCAACTGCTTCACTGCTCTGCATGCCTCTCTTCATGTCAGAGATGAGGGACAACTGCACTGACTGAGTGCTGAGCTTTTATATATTCCAGGGGGAGGGTATCCTGCCAATGAACAGCCTTCATACCTGGTAAGCAACTGGGGCTGATAAAGATTTAACATCCCCCCACCTACCCCCACACCGCATACCCCATCTTCTGTGAAATAAAAACATACCAAACACCTGTACTCAAACAAGAGAAGAAACAACACTTGCCCATAAATGAAAGTGGTGAAAAGGAGGGGTATAGGAAGGGCTGAGAGCTGGCCACTGAGTGTGTCCTTGACTTCTCCCACAGCCCTAAATTTACAGGAGAGCAAGACAAATATTCTTTTTAGCTATAATGCAAAGCAAACAGTGACAAGTCTCTCAAATGTAGAAGGTGCATGGAAAGGGCAATCATCTCCCCGAAGCACTGGGTAGAATCACCTTCCTTTGTGTCTACTTCACTTTTTTCCCAGAGACCTCTCCCCAAGGAGACTCCTCTCACCCTGCCCCATTAGGTATGGTCCCAGCTTGACCTGGGTGCTCACCTCTGTGCCTTGTGCAGGGGCAGCACACAGCCTGGTGACCTTTGGGGCCCCCATGAATCTACATCACACTTTCACACTTCTCTCAAAAATCAAATTCTTAATTTTGTTCCATTAAGAATAACTGAATGAGAGAAATCTTGTAAAAGTTATAAATGTGATATTAACTGTATCAGTGTCTCATTCCCAAAGTAGACCTTTAGACTATGAATTTCAAGAACTTTTGCAAATAAATAGTGAGGTGAGAAACTAAAAAAAAAAAGAATAATTGAATATTATTTGGAACAATTTCATGTAGAAGGCAGCATCAGTGACACTGTGCATGATCTCAGCAAGCCCCAGATAAATGAAACGGGGCATTGGAGGAGGAAGGGACATAGACGTCTAGAGAGCAGCTATGCTGGGCCAGTACCATGACACCTGCACATTCATCATCCCATTTAATTCTCACAATAACACTGGGCAGCAGCTGAGTCTTGTATTGTTTTTTTAAGCAGGAAAATAACTCTAGAGATTATGCTTTCATTTGCTGAGAGAAGTTTCTTATTTTCCATAATCATTTAAAGTAACAACCTTGAAAAGAGAAGACTCCACTGAATATAGGAGAGAATTAATAGCAAAAGACACAAAACACATTACAGAATTTTTGAGCTATAAAATGGGTAAGGTATTATTTTGTGGAGTGAGACTCAAAGGAGAAGGAATAGCAGGCTCATTTGGACTATGGGGTAGTGTGGGCTTTTTCGAACTACTCTGTAGAATCTAGTAGATCTCCTTAAAAGTCTGCTGTCTATCACCACACCATGGCCACACACACCTCCCTGGCCCCTTCACTTCTGTTGAAAGAGGTTTCCATGAAGGGAGAATAATGCATGTGGGACAGTGTGGAAAGAAGAAAAGTTTAAAGACAACGAGCTAGTCCAACTCCCTTATCTTTGCTTTGTTGCTAAGATAACTGGAGGTCATAGGTTAAAGACATGTTCAAGATCTTGGGACTAGTAAGTGCCACCCCAGGACAAACCCAACTATCACTAACCACAGCTCCATTTCAGAATGGACATAGCACCCATGGATGTCAACAGAACTTTACTGTGTAAGAATGCATATGCAAGAAGGTACTTAAAATTTAAGCTCTCTGAGGAGAATTTTCCTATAGGGGATATATGAGGGCAGGCAGAAATAGCCATTGAGACCATACGGTCCTCTAAGCACTTGAAACAAATGAAAGAGCTTCATCGGGATGAGATGCTTTCATCATGGAGGAAGAGGGCAGAATAAAGGGCATCTGTGGTGGTCTGGAGCTATGTACCCCAGAAAAAAAAATCTTCTTTCATCATCATTCCTGTGGGTGTGAACCCATTGTAAAAAGGCCCTTTTGATGAGGTTATTTCAGTTAAGATGTGGCCCAAATTGATCAGGATGGGTTTAATCCTATTACTGCAGTCCTTTATAAGCAGAATGAAATTTAGACAGAGAAAGAAAATGCCACAGGAAGCAAGGAGCTGAAATTCAATGGAACCTGGGAGGAAATGGAGAGGTCACCTATGCACTGTCATGGGATGGAGAAGCCCAGGACCAAGGATCACCAACAGCCAGCCCCAGAATGCCACAGTGTTCTCAGAAAAACCATCACCTTGACGATGTCTTAATTTTGGATTTCTCCTAGCCTCAAAATTATGAGCCAATAAATCCCCATTGTTTAAGCCAACCCATTGTATGGTATTTGATTTAGCAGGCAAGAAACTAAAACAGCACATAAATATCCTGTCAGGCAGGGTGACAAAGATCTTGCTTGGGCATTTTGCAAGCACATGGTTATACAGGAAACAAATACACTGTGCTACAAGAACCTATCGTAAGCATGATTCCATTACCAGTAGCCCACTAGATAGCTTTGCTGACTCTTGCCAGGTATTCTCTCATAGGAAATGAGAATGTATTCTTCTTTTCCAGGGTGGCTTAGGAAAAGCCTAAAAAGGTGGGCCTCCTAGAGGTAGATATTAGAATAATTGTCTTTATTCAGAAATAAAGTAGACAAAGTTTTCTGAATCATTTAATCTAGCTATGCAGTGGAGCCCTTCTAAGCACTGCTCATCCTGACAAAAAGACTGGAAGAGTGCGGGCCTTTCTCAGATCAGAAGGCACATGCTGCAGAAGCTTCAGTATTTCTTGAATCTTTATCATTGTCTCAGCATATAGATGAGCACTGTGAGGTTGTAATGGCTGTTATCAGGATGAAAAGGTTGGGATTCCTACAGAACATAAGAGGTAGACCTTTCCATCTTTATAATATTAAGATGGAAAATTAGGCACCCAGGAAAGAGATGGGTCCTCCTCTCAGCAGCAGCCACCCTCCCCTTTTCTGAAGGCACATCTACAACAGTTTACTTAATGACTTTTGTGGTAGTTAGAAGCTGTATATACCCTAGAAAAATAAGTTCTTAAAGTTAATCCATTCCTGTGGGTGTAAATCTAGTATAAGAAGAATCTTTTAATTAGGTTGTTTCAGTTAAGGTGTGGCCCAGGGTACGTCTTCATCCTTTTACTGGGGTCCTTTATAAACAGGACGAATAAAGAGAGGAAAAAAAAGTCATGGAAACAAGAAGCTGAGAGCCATAAAACCCGCAAGAGGAGGAAGAGACTAGCAAACACTACCATGTGCCTTGCCATGTGACACAGGAGTACAGAATTGCTAGCAACCAATCTTTGGGAGAAAAGCATTGCCTTGAGGATGGCTCGATTTGGACATTTTCATAGCCTCAAAACTGTAAGCTTGTAAGCTAATAAATTCCCATTGCTAAAAGCCAACCTATTTTATGGTATCTGCTTTGAGCAGCTTAGTAAATTAAAACATCTCTAATATTACACAAAGACTCCTAAAGGGGAAGAAGCTCATCCCCTCTCTTTGGTGACAGAATGTGATTGCAGGGCAGAGACCTTTATCACACAGGGTCCACAGCAACTGCAGGGGCAGCTGGCTGGGACTGGGGCTGCACAGAGAGCGGTGATCTGTGCCAAGCTAATGAGGAGCATCCCGGCCTGCATCCTGTGAACACAGTGGAAGATGGGCCCATTAGTTACAGAAGAGAGAGCACTAGGCCAAGGCACCAGGGTTCATCTTCCAACAGGAGGCACTGTGTGTTACTCAAATAATCTCTGAATTATCCAGCCCTCCCACAAATCGCGCATCAAGACTTTCCTGCCATTCCAGAGCTGCAATATTCGCTCTACTCTGAAAAGTCCCCAAGTACAGAGGCTGTACCTAAGCTGGTGCAATGCACACAGTACACACGAAACAAACTTACATGCCCAACATCACCTCTGTTAGACTGAGAGCTGCTCCAGGACACAAAGTCTGGCCCTTCCTTTTTTGTCCAAGTGCCTTGCTTTGGGGTCATGACAGATGTTCAACAGAAGTTTATTAAGCAAATGGGTGGCCTCCTTTACGAAATATCCTCAGAACAGAGTCCCTCCTCCCTAAATGTTTACTTGGGAGAGTAAACGGCTCCCTCAACACCACCCCCATATGGGGAATGCAGGGGGTCAGCATAGGGGTCAGGGGTGGATGGCAAGAGGTGGCTTCATCCCCGAGGCCAGTCGGTAAATGAAAAGGGCCAGCCCATTATTCAAGCCCTGGGAAACAAGCTGTCACTCCACAGGGCCAGAGGGGAGACTCTGTGCCTACCCCTTTTACAAAAATAGAAGTGAGGCGATCACCAGACTCCTCCAATTGCCAAGAGCTTCCCAGATCTGGAATTAGAGGCCTCTGACAAGACTCCCACCAGCAAGGAGGCAAAGCTGTGGCTCACACAGGAACTATTTCCCCAGGCCTTTGTTTATATGTGGAACTGCACACACAGCCATAACCCCAAACCATCACCCTCCTCACCCCCTTTCAAAAATTCCAAATAAGTCAAGTGCTCAGGCATTTAGCTGTGCACAGATATTTCAAATTAATCTCAAAGCAACTTAAAAGGGATGCTTTTCTCCCCTGCCCTACACCCAGCACATTTTCTGTGGCAGCAGGGTCAAGCCCGAGCAGCATTTCTTCACCACTGACTCAATATAAAAATATTCCTGAGCTGTCCTTTTCCCATAATCCTCTTTATTGTTGTTAATATTCTCTTCCCCTCTCCCACACCCCTCTATAAACACACATACAGACACTTCTATTTAATGTATAAGCACACCACAGAACAGAGTTTCTAAACGTAGGGTCCATGGGTAGAATTCAGGGATCATGTATTTGGATGGGGAAAAAAAAATACACCTCCATTTTCACTAACCTCTAACTGAATATAGCAATCCCTTTCATTTTGAAGGCAGGCAATAAGCTACATTAGTTTTAGCAGTATTTGTGCCTTGGATGGCAATAGATACACATTTTCATATCACATCAGGGCTGCTGCCTTGAAACACTGCTCATGCTCATCACTCATTCAAAATTATGGTGATTATTAGACTTCAAGTAGATCTTATGTCACACATATATCACTGCTAATCTTTAACAATTTTTAATAACTGTATTTCAATATAATTGTTTTCTAAGCCTATGTATATCACCTTACACATTTGTAAGTATTATTCTAAGATGCGGTCCATGGGCTTCACCAGGACAACTGGGTCCACAGCACAGACAAGTGAAGAGCCCTGCTACAGAGCAAGCATTAGAAGGTGGTATGGTAGGTTGAATTATGTACCCCTAAGAACATAATCTTAGTCTTAAATCCACTTCTGTGGTTGTGAACCCACTGTAAATAGGACATTTGAAAATATCTAATTGTTAGTTAAGGTGCAGCCAACTGAATCAAGTTGAGCTTTAACCCATATTACTGGAGTCCTTTAAAAACTGAGTGAAAGTCAGAGAGACAATGAGAAACCATGGAGAGAAGCCAGAAGCTGGAAGGCAACAAAACCCAAAGAAGAAATGAGGTGACAGTGCCATGTGCACTGCTATGTGACAGAAAAGCCAAGGACCCTATGATTGCTGGCAGCTAGCTGCAGAATGCCAATGCCTTTAGGGAAAAAAGCATCCCCTTACTGAGACCTCAATTTTGGACTTCTCCCAGCCTCAGAATAAATAAATTCCCATTGATTAAGCCAACCCATTGTATGGTATGTGTTCTAGCAGATGGGAAACTAAGACAGGTGGGATTTGAGATTTTCTCCAGGGTCATCAGAGCATGGGCCAAGGGACCTGGGGGCTAATGGATAGTGTTCAAGTGGTAGCAGGAGGTGGCTCTTGGGAGGAGAAGAACAGTAGAGTTGTTGGATAAGAGCTTGGGTGAGCTTTAGAAAAAGACTAAAACATTGGCTCTGTCTAACCAGCAGTGTGATCTTACACAAGCCCTTTCACCTCTCTGAGAGTCTCCTCACTTCAAAACAGGATTAATAAGACATCCTATGATTTGTGTGAGCATGAATTGAAAGACTTCTTTATGTGGCAGCAATTCCTGCTGCTAGATTGACTGGAACTTGGCTGGTTCTGGGAAGGAGAGCTTTCCCTACCTGAGCTTAAATAGGCTTTTTTTTTTTTAATTAAACATAGGCACTACGTGTGCCCTGTACCAGCTTCCCATATCCTTGAATTTCAGAGATACTGTGTGATACCTCAAGCTCTAAAACACCCTAGTAAGTATCTATACAACCCTCTGTCTCTGACTCCTCAAAACAGGCACTCAAGCCAGACTACAAAGAAGATTCCCTGCCCCAAACAAAGCAGGTGACTGAAAGTAAAAAGGAGAGGTTCTAGCCCCTTTCCAACATTGCCCAGAGGAGTTAAATCACCTGCCTCTAGCTTAATAGAACAGCTGGTCCCTGACCTGGTGTCTCATCACTCAGTGAGCGGCAGCTGGGATCCTGCAGGCTGAGCTGCCCCTTCCAGAGCAGGGTCATACGCAGGTTGCTGGGTCACTTGACAAAGTGCCCTAAAGAAGGTCGAGGGGAACTCCCTCAACTCCAAAGGCAGGCCCCCAAGCCACTTTACATGTCTCTCTAGAACTTGGCTTAAATTATGAGTGTTAAAGTTCTGTTGCAGAAAAGGGATATGCATTCTTTAAAAATCATATATATTAATTTTCTTTCGCAAATAAATTGGCAAAGATTGGAAAGCACAGAAAATTTTATATAGAGAAATTAAAATCAACCATGAACCTGGTCCCCAGAAATCAGAACTATTAACAGTGCACTGAATTTTCTTCCAGTTATAGATACTTTGGCACTCTCATACGAATTGTTATCATAATAGAAAGAATTTTATACTCTGATTTCATCATTTGAAATGCCTAAAGGAATTTTCAATATGGGCTTTTAAAAACCACAAGACTAGCATATCAGATGCCGTCTGTAAAATTCACAGGTTTTTGAGAGATGTCATGGTATTCCTAAGAATAGTACTGTGCACTTATAAATAATAAGTTATATCCAGAAAACTGATAAGAGGAGTGCCTGTTTCACTGTTCTTAAAGCTTAAATAATAGCAAACTCCCTTTAGCTTGGAAAGAATCTAGAGAAGATCATTGCATGTCCTCAACAAAAAGGCACTATATGATATTTTTCTTTTCACTTCCTTGTATCTTCTCTAATAAGGAGAAAGCTCCAAAAATTCACTGCTGGAAAAATAGTGTCTTACTCAAGAAAGTGCTCAGCAACTAAAGAAATACATTCAGAAAGAATGAGTAAGGCAAGCAGAGCCCTAGACTCAGAAACAGAAAAGGGCTGGGTTCGGATGTCAATTCAGTGATTCCAGACTCAACATGAAAGAGCACTCTCCCTACCTTCTCGGCATCCTGCTCGAAGAGCCGCAGTTGGAAGCACTGGTCCAGCTTGAGCTTGCGCACATGCCACATCTGGTGCAGATGCTGCCGGGTGGAGTGCAGTTTGTCCAGGAGGCTGGTGATCTTGGGCACCAGGCTCTGGAAATCAGCGCTGCCTGGGATGCAGTTGCGCCCCGAGAAGCCATCACTGCAGCGGATGCACTGCAGCAGCCGCTGCCCCTCCCGGTCCAGCTCCTCCACAGGGGCCTTCAGCACCTTCTTCTTGAGTTGCGTGTGCTCATCGATGAGCCGCCGTGAGCCCTCCACGTCCACGGGGAACTCCTTCCGGGCCAGCATCTCCTGCAGGTCCTCAAGGCGTGAGAGTAGGTGCACAGCACTGTTGAAGAATTCCTCTAGGGAGAGCCGTAGTTCAATCCACTCCTCGTGGTTGTAGTCCAGCGAACCATCAAACTCCTCTGTCAGCTGGGAGGGGTCCACCAGCTTCGCCAGGCCCTCCACGGACACCATGCTCGTCTGGGAGGGACAGGCACAAAGAGGGAGACTCAGCGAGGCCAGAAAAGGAGGGAGAGGAATAGGGCAGACGTAAGCAGGAAGGAAGGTAGGTCAACTGGAGGCCTGCCTAGGAAAAGGTAAGCAGGGTAGTGTGGGGCCCAGTGGTCACAAGTCAGAAGACAGCCAGGGTCAGCAGTTTCAACAGACTGTCTGGTTTGAAAAGCCTTTCCATCAGTCCACCATTTACCATTCAAGCAAAGACTGCCTTTACTTTCCTGCTCCCCACATCTCCTTTCCTCCCTCCCCACAAGTTGATTGCAAGAGGGCTTCAGCTGGAAGAAGTAGGACAAGCTGGGGAGAAAAACAGACCCAGTACCTAGGGTCCAATTTTCTTTTGCTTTAAAACCTAATGACTGGGTGGTGCGATGGTGGCTCAGTGGCAGAATTCTCGCCTGCCATGCCGGAGACCCAGGTTCAATTCCCAGTGCCTGCCCATGCAAAAAAAAAAGAAAAAGAAAAACTAATGATTAACTGGTGCAGTTCCTGTTCACACTGATGGAAAAATTTTGGTAGCGGATGATAGTGATGTCAGTGCAACATAGTGCACTGAAGTGTATACGTGAAAGTGGTTAAAATGGGAAATTTTTAGGTTATATGTATGTTACCAGAACTAAAATTTTGAGAAACCACATTGTACAATACAGTTAACCCTAATGTAAACTACGGACTATAGTTAATGTATAATCACAATAACATTGTTTCATCAGCTCTAACAAGGTGCCCCACTAATACAAAGTATTAATAGTAGGGAAAACTGCGCATGCGGGGAGAGGAAACTATGTATTTTTGCATGGTTTTTCTACAAACCTACAACTTCATTAATTTAAAAAATGTTTTTTTAACAAAGAGAATGGGGGGCGGGGGGGGGGGGGAAACAGGCCCACGTACCCAGGGTATCATCAAGGTTTGGATTAAGGAAGTGGGTCAATGGGTGTGGGTCTATGAGACTGGCCCCAGCCTGGGGCTCTCCGAATTAGCTGAAATCCCTGTGTGGTGCAGTGAACAGAGTAGGGCTAGGCCCTTGGTTTTCTCTGTGAGCCCCTACAGGCTCTTAGAGAGCAGAATGTAGGATATCTGTTTCCAGAAAGCAGAGCATTTCCAGGCAGCCACCCAAGCTTATCGATAAATGTTCTTTCCTTCCTATAGAACTTCAGGCTTTTATTCTCTCTCCTGAAAAACAGTCTAAGAAAGAGAAACTTGGGATCATGTGCTGGCCCTACATTCACTAATGGTGTGACCAGCGATAAGCTAATAAAGCTCTCAGAGCTCTGGTCTCCTCATCTATCATCTAAGGGGATGACAATACCTTTCTCCTAGGCTGTGCTGCGATTTGATGAGCCAACGTGCATTGAAGCATTTAGGGTGCACAGCAGGCACAGAGTATGCCCTTATTCCCAGTTAGCACATACCACGATTGGATCTGAAAGCCACATTGTCATTTGAACCCTTAAAGGCAGTGCCACACTTTTTGTCTCCCTCTATCCCTTTCCTAAGGCACAGGAAGGAGCTGTCCCTGGAAGGAGGGTGGTCTGAAACAGTGGTTCCCAAACATAACTGCTCATTAGAACCCCTGGAGCATTATAAAAACAATGATACTCAAACCCCCACCCCCAAAACATTCTGATTGAATTAGCATGGAGTGCAGCTTGGCCAAGGGTAGTTTTAAAACTTCTCAGATGATTCTAACGAGCAGTCAGAGTTACAAAACACTGTTAATCTGGATCCTTGCTTCTTAAAGTAGGGCCCTTAGACCAGCAGTATCAACACAATAGGGCACTTGTTAGAAATGGTCCCACCCCAGACCTACCGAATCAGAATTTGCATTTTAACAAGATCCCCAGGGGATTCATGGGCAGGTTAAAGTTGCAGAAGCACTTTCTAGAACATTTTCCCCTTCCAATTTGGCTCAAAGTTTGCCACTTCCAGGAAGTCTCCCGTGATTATACTCACCAACTATTCATTACATATCTGCTATTGAACAAGCCTGCACTCTCATCACCTCAGTCTGTACCAGTGTTTAAATTGCTCTTTTCAAGATACTGCTTTTATAAATACTCTTCCGAGAGCTATCTCTCCTGTACTTCTTATTTAAGAGGCAGGAACAAGCTTGCTCAACCTTGGGTGAAGAGAAGGGGTATGCAGGAAGGTGGGAATTGTATTGCAGCTACGCTGAAGCAAAGTTTCAAGACTTACTGGAAAGATTGTTTTCAGCTTATAAATTCATAGGCCTGTTGTCACCGCCTCTGTATAAACAAACTAAAAATATAAAAAGTATTTCCCTGTAGGACTCCTGGCATTTGGTAAGGATGCTGGGAGAATATGATAATTAACTATTTTTGTACCAAGTCAAAATTCTTACATTATTTAAATAGAGTGAGAACTGCTTCATTCAGGTCATTGTACTCAAGTTGCTGCCAAATGGGGCCAACATCTCACTTGCAGGTGCTTCTTGGGGGACAAGAGTCTGGAAAATTAAATGCAGGGCTGTCTCTACAACACACACACACACATACATGCTCACAGCAAAGTTCCTCCCCTCACAGACAAGGACCAGAATTCTGAGGAAGGGGAGTTTAAATTTTGACTGGCACAAAGACACTTGAATCTTGAATTTAATCTGATGTGTTGTCATTTAAAAGTCTGAGAGAACACAGAGGCCCTCTGGAAAATTTACTTTAAAAATAACATGTTTATTCCGATTATAAAAGTAATACATAATTCTTAAAAGAAAATAGAAAAAAGCATGAAGAAAATAAAAGCACTCACAATCCAGCCATCTCAAATAAAGCGCCGCTAACATTGCCATGTGTTTCTAGTCTTCTTCCCTATATATGCATTTAAAAAACAAATTTAATATAATGCTTCCCACACTATTTTGTAACCTGCCTTTTTAAACTTACTTTTCCCATGACACTATTTTTCTAAAGATGATTCTTAATGGTATCATAGTATTTCTGTATTGACGCCACCAATTGCCAATTAATGGGCATTTTAGAATACAGCCTATATATATATATATATATGTATTTGCTACCATAAAAACAATGTAGTATACATCCTTGTGTAATTTTTTTGTGTAATTATAATTAGTTTTCCACCTTTAGTTTTGTTTAGTTTTTGTTTGAAGAATATTTTCCTAGAAGAAGAATTACTAGACCAATGATATAAATTCTTTTTAAGGCTTTTGATATAAATTGCAAAGTTACCCCCAGAAACAGCTGTTCTAATTTACACACTTTCAACAGTAAATAGGAGTACCTAAAGACACTGAGCATTTTGGACACTCTTGAGCCCCTTATTCTTCTCCAAACTCTATTTGGTAAAGCTCTGGTGGCCAAGGAATCCTGAAATAGCCCTACTGCATAGTATATGGTAGATGGAGAAGGGGAAGTGAGAGGAGTGTGGGTGGCAGAAGGGGAAGGGAAAGGAGGTGCTAAGAAAAGAGGACTGACTCACCTCAAAGATAAATTTAGAGCTGCCAAAGTTGGTCTTCTGCTTCTGCCAGAAGTTATCAGGTTTGATGATGAGGGCCACATGGATCTCGGCTGGAAAGGCTTCCTGCAGCGTCTTGAGGAGGGGCTTGATAAGGTCCCACTTGGAGCCCCGCATGTCGATGATGACGGTGAAGCCACGTTTGCACACGTCCTCACTGTGGGGAGGTCAGAGGCCAGGCAAGTCACTCTGGGCAGCCCAGACTCTTGAGTACTCAGCCAAAAAGCATCCAGAAACCTGTTTTCCCCTTGACCAGGGCTGCCCTTCCAACTTCATGCCAGTTCTCCAGCCCACCTTCCAACTCAAAATATACTGCCTCAGAAAACCATACTAGATGACTCCCAGCTGACCAATGATCCTGGGATCCCGCCTTCCCCCAGCATTTAGCAAATAACTTGGCTTTCCCTGTAGACATTTGTGCTTACTGGGATGTTTACTGTTTGGATATTCATAATTATGTTTGATTTTTCTTTTCATTTTTGTCTCTCTTGTTCCTAGGAAGACACATGCTATCCTCATTTGAATACAAGCTCTCTGAAGACAGGAACCCTGGTGTCCCTTAAACCTGAGATAAAGAGTCCTTGGCACAAGTATACTGTCTTTCTCAGTACCCACATCCGTGGCAGACACTGCCTGCTGACAGTGGCGTGTTTTACCACAACCCCAGGCTGGGCCAAAGAATCTTTTTCAATAAAAGGTTGAAGGTCTAGCCTACCAATTCATTAGGGAAGGTGTACAGAGTAGCAATAACATGTATTTGCCAAAACACGTTTAAGTTATATTGCTCATAGTTCAAAATGTATGTCAACTTCAAAAAATCAGGTCGCTGAGTCATGATGATTCCTCAGCAATAGCCAAGGCTGGGGTCTAGTTATGTCATGTACTTCCATTATAAAACTCAGGATGCACAAAGCCACATTTCAGTATTAAGCTGCTCCTAAAATCAAGCCCAACTCTGCAAGTGAAATCAATGCCCTCCTTGCTCCCTGGGACATGACATCAGGGGTGAATGTCTCCCTGGCAGCATGGGAGATGACTCCCAGGGATGAGTACAGCCCTGGTACCATGGAATCAGTCAGGGGGAAAAGAAATGTAACAAATAAAGTTATCAGTGGCTGAGAGAGTTCAAATAGAATTGAGAGGCTACTCTGGAGGTCACTCTTATGCAAGCTTCAGTTAGACATTGCTAACTATCATAGCTTGCCAAACCCCAACCAAAACCATTCCAGTCAATTCTAAAGAACACCTAGGGTAATATATAAGATTCTACAAAGGTTCCATGCACTAGGGTAACTTTCCCAAAACCTACAAACTCCAGATGGGTCCCTGGACCAGATAAATCCTAAACCTAGAGGGACCAACCTTTCCAGAATATCAACTAGCTCCATTACCCTACCCCATATTATGGACAGCCCCTTCCAACATGAAAAGTTAGAATGGCCAAAGCCCAAATACCCCTAAAATGTAGGACAGAAAGATCAAAGGTGATGGTAGAGTTATATAGAGAAGATAGGGTTTAACAAATGAATATGATTGCCGAATCATTAAATTGACATCTCTTTTAGTCTCCAGTATTTTAGAGTAGCTAGAAGTAAAAACCTAAATCTGTGGAATTATTAAAAAAAAATCAAGGCCAACTGAAGTGACAGTGACTTCACTGATGGTGACTCAAACTCCCACCCCCAAGACATTCTCATTGAATTAGCATGGAGGGCAGCTTGGCCAAGGGTAGTTTAAAAACCCCTCAGATGATTCTACTGAGCAGTCAGTTGCAAACCACCGCTAATCTGGATCCTTCTTCTCAAAGTAGGGCCCTTAGACCAGCAATATCAGCACAATAGGGTGCTTGTTAGAAATGGCCCGACTAATACAAAGTATTAATAGCTTGAAAACCAAGAAAGAATAAAGCTAAGTGAATCAAGATGTTGATGTATAACTCAGCAAGTAGCAAAGTTTATTGATGTTTGTTTAAATACTTGGACTTTAACTCCTGAGAACAGAATGAGGAAAAAGAGGAAGGCCAAAATAGTTACCATATCTCAGTTTCAAAGAAAATCTGTGTTTTGATAGTTCAGGGTCTTTCTTCTTCTTGGTTTATTTGACCTATCCATTTATAGGTCAAAATAGATGATGGTTAGTTCATGCTTTCTCTCTTTTTATATAAACACTTGTACGGTATTTCTTTAGCTTAATTTTCAATCTCTGAGATTGTGTATTTGAGCCCCTGTGCATCTTACATGACCCACAGATGTGCACCACCACGTATCAATTGCTCACAGTTACTGGAGGTAAGGATTTAGGCCACAAGAGGAAACAAAAACCCCTCTTCAGGCTTCATTCTAAAACCTGAACCAGTGTGAGAATTTTGAGACAGGAGAAGAGACCGCAGCTCCTGTGACTGTGTGAGCACCTCAAGCAGAAAGCAGTTTACTCAGGCTTCCTGGGTAGAAAGGAAACTCCCCAGGCCAGGAGACTCTATTTCTTCTTGTTTTCCAGTATTCAATACAAAAGACTAAACTCAGCATAGGAAGAAGCCCTATTCTTTTGCTTCTGTCCCAAATCCTGCAAACCAAAGGACAGGAGTTACTTGTTCTCCTTCTTTTGACGTTTATTGAATCAACAAGGGGCCAGGGTCCTCAATAAATAATTTTCTCTGCCCTATTGTCTCCAAGCTATGTGATTTTTTTTTTAATTATGGGATTTCTTTCCCAGTATGAGTAATGCCCACTAATTATATAAAAGTTGAAATGTTCAAATATTTATATAAGAGATGCTAATGGTAAGGGTTAGGCTGATTCTTTTTTTTTTTAATAATTCTCAGGGCTATTTCCTTCCAGTCTTTTTTGTGTTTAAAGTTTCATACTATAGTTTTATACTTTTCACTGTAATATATTTGAAGTTTTTTGTCACATCTAAAATTTCTTTGAAATAGTTATATTTAATGGCACATAATAGTATATCTGAAACCAATGCCATAATTTACTTAATCATATTCATTATTGCTTTATAGAAAGGTTTATCAGCTTAGAAGTCCACCAGCAATATATGAGAGTGCCTCCTGACTGTATTCCCACAAGCACCATCAATGAGGTTTTTAAATTTTACTGATTTTTCTGGGAAGAATATTGCTTTATATTTAAATTTGCATTTCTTTGATTACTAACCATAGTTTATTAGCCCATAAATATTTTGTAATTACCTGATCAGTTCTTTTATCCATTTATCTCTTGGGGCTTAATGGCTTTTCTCATTAAATTTAGTTTGGCTGACTCACATTTGTTGCATGCCCACTATGTCAGGCACTGTAAAGTAACATTTTTTTTTTTTTTTGTATTCTGTATGGTGAGGCTCACATTTCATTCTTTTTCCATGTGAGTATACCCTTATTGCAGCACCATTTGTTGAATTTTTGTTTGGTTGGTTTTTTTGTTTGTTTATTTGTTTGCTTGTTTGTTTGGGAAGCGCATGGGCCAGGAATCAAACATGGGTCTCCTGCATAGCAGTGGAGAATTCTGCCACTGGATAACTTTTTTTTTTTTCCAAGTTCTTCTCGAAAAAAAAAAAAAACACTGTGGTAACACATATAGGATATAGAATTTCCCATCATAATCGCTTTCAAATATACAATTTAGCAGTATTAATCATATTTACAATGTTGTGCTACTTTCACCCCCAAACAGAAACTCTATAACCATTAAGCATTAACTTCTCACTCATCCTACAACAACCTGTAATATACTTTCTGTCTTTATAAATTTGCACATTCTAGTTATTTCATATAAGTAGGATCATATGCTATCTGCTTTTTTGCATCTGCCCTGTTTTATTCAACATGTCTTTAAGGTTCATCCATGTTGTCACCTATACCCAAACTCATTCCTTTTTACAGTTGAATAATACTCCATCATATGTATGTACCACCTTTTGTTTATTCATTCATCTGCTGATGCACACTTGGGTTTCTTCCACTTTTTAACTGTGAATAATGCTTTATTTTGGCTGTAAATAATTTGTGAGTAAGGCTGCTATGAACACAGGTGTGCAAAATCTGTTCTAGGCCTTGCTTTCAATTTTGGGGGTATATATCCAGAATTGGGATTGCCAAGTCATATAATATCTATATGTAACTTTCTGAGTTACAGCTAAACTGTTTTCCACAGCAACCGCAACATTTTACATTCCCACTAACGATGAACAAGGGTTTCTATTTCTCTGAATGACTGCCAACACTTTTTTTTTTCATAATAGCCATTCTAGTGAGTATGAAGTACAAGGTAACTTTTAATATGGATCTTGCCTTTCCTTAGAGATGATCATTTTCCCTGTTTACAGTTCCTTTGCCTCAAGTTCCTTTGCAGATGCCGTAATTATGCTTACATGAGAAATCTATATCCCTAACATCAAATATTCAGTGTTACCACCAAGAGATGAAGTTTGACTATCACTGCATCTAAATGTAGTGGACAGTAACAGGTTACACACTATTAACTAATAATTTCTGACATCCAAAAGCAGAAATCAGGTACTAATATTCTCTATGAAGTTCTCACTAGCTCGGGAGATGTGGGAAGAGGCCAAGGGACTAAATACTAAAAGCTAATCTAACTGACATCTTTCTGTGAAAACAGCCTATTCTCCCAAGGTGCCTTATATGTTTGGTTTAACTAAGGGACACAGTTTGGGGGGGGGGGTGGAGAATTTTTTACCACATACTTGTTCTATGCCAGGGTCTGTGGTTGGACACTTGACATAGAACATTTCCTTTTATCCTCACAATAACCATATAAGCTAGGTATGGTTATCCCCATTTAAGAGATGATGAAATTGAGGTACACCCCCAGCCCCCTACCTTGATTTACTTTTTCCCTTGGCATTTACCATCTGGGTCATATATTTCACTTATTTATTGCCCATCTGCTTTCACTGGAAAGTAACCTCAACAATATCAGGGATTTTTAAATTTATTTCACATTATATATTGCCTATTATATTGTATGGAAGGTATTAAGACACAATATTTGAGGAAGCAGCAGTAACAGTCAAGGGTATGGAAACTAGAATCAAATTTCCTAGCTCTGAATCCTGGCTCCAACATTTCCTTATTGTGGAACCTTGGGCAATTTACTTTTCTTCCCCTCTTTCTTTTTGGAATTGCCTTTGTCCTTTTTTTTTTTTTTTTAATTTTATTGTGTAAAAATACATGTAACGAAATTTGCCCTTTTAAACATCTGTAAGTGTACAATTCAGTGGCATTAATTACATTTCGAATGATGTACAACCATTGACACTTTCTATTTCTACATTTTCATCACCCCAAACAGAAATTTGTGCCCATTAAGCATTAACTTCCCATTTCCCTGTTCCTGCTGCCCCTGAAAACCTCTAATCTACTTTGTTTCTATGAAACTGGCTATTCTAGATATTTAATATAAGTAGAATCATACAATATTTGTCCCTTTGGGTCTGTGTGGTATATTTCATTTAGCATAATGTCTTTAAGGTTCATCCATGTTGTGGCATATATCAGAACTTTGTTCCTTTT
>PVIY010017599.1:37799-49274 GCA_004026745.1 Myrmecophaga tridactyla | reverse complement strand
ATGTGAGGGCTCTGGGTCCGATATGCAGTGATGAGTGTATGTGAGAAAGAATACCGTGAGCCTGCTCGGTTGGGAGAGCCACCTTGTTATCGAGGAAGATCCAGCCCTCTGGTGTTGCAGAACCTCCTTGTGTGAGGAGGTCTGCACATTCCCTGGAAGAGTAAGACAGTTGGAGGGAAGGAAGAGTAAAGAAAAGAATTGGTGCTGGTAGGTTTGAAGTTGAGGGGTCTTTGGTTAGTTCCCGTGTGACTGCATCAGGCCAGTTGTTTCTGTGGGTGACATCGGAGTCATCTGTTTGGTGCCCCTTGCAGTGGATAATGGCCACTTGTGAGGGCAGCAGAAGGGCTTGAAGGAGGCGTTGGATTAATTTAGCATTAATTACTGGTGAGCCCTTTGTGGTAAGGAATCCTCGCTCCCTCCAGATAGCTGAGTGGCAATGTGCTATCAAAAAAGCATACTTAGAATTTGTGTAAATATTAGCTGACTTGTGTTTGGCTAAGTGTAAAGCTCTGGTTAAAGCAATTAGCTCAGCTTTTTGGGATGTGGTTCCCTCCGGGAGTCGTATGGCCTCAAGTATTTCGGAGGGAGTGATTATAGCATATGAAGCTCTGTGCCTCCCCTGCTGGTCTATGATTGAACTGCCGTCTATGAAAGGGTAAGATTTGCCTCTGGCGGCAGTGTGTCTGAAAGATCCTGGCATTGGGAGGCAAGGTCTTCCATGATTTTGGTGCAAAGGTGTGTGGGTTGGGGGGAAGGGGTTTGACAAGGGCTCTTGAGGGAGAAGAGTGGCTGGGTTGAGACTAGGTGAGGTAAAGAGAGCAATGTCCAGGTTTTCCAGGAATAGTAAATGAAATTCTTGGATAGAGAAGGAGTGAGCAGAGACAGTGACATATGGGATAAGAGGTCTTGCAGATGGCCGGGGGACAGAACTTGGAGAGGTTTACCCAGGCTGAGTTTCAGAGCTTCAAGGGTCAGGGCGGCTACTGAAGCTAATGCCTGGAGACAGGGAAGCCAGCCGTGGGCAGTAGGGTCCATATGTTTGGAGAAGTAAGCTATTGGGGTATAGGTTGGCCCCAGAGGTTGGGTTAGAACCCCCACCACCATTTCCTGCTTTTCATTAGTAAATAGAATAAACGGTTTGTCAGGATTTGGGAGGGTAAGAGGAAATAACTGAAGTAAGGCACTGCAAAGGACCAAGAAGTCTTTCAATATGGTGGAGGGGTTGTCCAGCAGACCTGCAGGTGTTGCTTTGGCTGCATCGTAGATGGGCTTTGCTAGAACAGAAAAATTAGGGACCCAGTGCTGGAAAAATCCCACAAAACCTAGAAAGGATAAAATTTGTTCAGCATTTTCCAGAGGCTGGAGTTCACAGAGTGCTTGCTGCCTGTCAAGTGTGAGGTGTCAAGAGATGGGAGTAAGGAGGAGGCCCAGATAAGTAACGGTGGAACAGGAAAGTTGGGCCTTGGTTGGTGAAACCCGGTATCCTTTCTCCACCAAGAAATTTAATAGGGTGGCCGTGGCTTCTGTGGAGGCGTCTTCAGAAGGGCTGCAAATTAATAAGTCATCTACATATTGGAGAATAACACTGGGAGTTAGATTGCATTGTGTTAGGTCTTTGGCTAAGGCTTGGCCAAAGATGTGGGGACTATCATGAAACCCCTGAGGCAATACTGTCCACGTCAGTTGCTGGCAGCTAGAGAGTCCGGGTCTTCCCAGGTAAAAGAGAACAGATTGTAACAGGCAGGGTCCAGAGGTATAGTAAAAAAGGCATCTTTGAGGTCCGGGACCGTAGTGAGTAGTGTGAGGAGGTATGTGTGAGAGAAGAGTATATGCGTTGGGGACCACCGGGTGGATAGGAATAACAGCTTCATTAATCAGTCTGAGGTCCTGGACTAAACGGTAAGAACCATCAGGTTTTTTAACAGGTAAAATAGGAGTATTACATGGTGAATTAGTAGATAAAAGGAGTTTTTTCCCTTTGAGCCGGTTGATGATGGGTTGCAGTCCCCTTTGATGGGTTACGGAAATGGGGAATTGTGGCCGGGAGGGGAATGAGAATGGATTTTTTAGTCGGATGAGAACAGGTTCATGATGGGAAGCTATGATAGGGGTGGAGGTATCCCACACTTTTGGGTTGACTAGGTGGGGTGGTAAGGGGTGAGTGGGAAGGATAGGGTCCTGGGCGGAGGTGGAGGCTACGCATAGAGGTAGTAGTAGATTTGCGGGAGGAGTTTTTGTCCAGTGTAGTGATACCCCTAACTTGGCGAGAATATCCTGCCCCAGTAGCGGGCTGGGGCAAGAAGGCATTACCTAGAAGGAATGTGTACTAGGATGTCCTTCTATTAAACACGTGAGTGGCTTAGTGGTTAAGGGGTGCAAAGGATGGCCATCTATGCCCATAACCATGACCTGGGAAGGATAGAGTCTACCTGAATAGGTGGGGAGGATGGAAAAGGTAGCCCCCGTGTCCACTAAAAATGAGGTGGACTTACCTGCTACCTTGATTGTTACCCTGGGCTCTACGAGGGTGATCGGGGTCGCTGAGGCCAGGCGTCGTCAGTCGTCAGTGGCCAGGCCCAGGACTGCCAGTGGTGGACTAGGGGTTGGAAGGACGCCCCCCCCCCCCATGACCAGGTGCCGAGGGGCGGTCACTTTTCCAGTGTCCCTTTTTTCCACAGAGAGGGCATGGTCCCTTGGGTGCTCGAGGATTGGGGCACTGGCAGGACCAGTGTCCATCGAAGCCACATTTGAAGCACTTTCCTGGTGGTGGATTAGTTGTAGCCGGCTTCTCTTCTCCATTGCGGTAGGCCGCAGGGCCGCAATCAGGGATTGGGTTTGTAAATTTGCCTTTCGGCAGTCTCGGGACTCCTTCTCCGCCCTTTCCAACTCATCACGTGTATTGAAAACCTTAAAGGCCAGGTTTACCAGGTCGCGAATAGGGGCCTGAGGACCGTCTAAGTTTGTGCCTTATGTCTGGGGCTGACTGGGATATAAAATGTGTGGCTAATACAGTCGTACCAGCCTCCGAGTCAGGGTCTAAGCAGGTGTATTGAGAGAGGGCTTCTGTGAGTCGGTGTAGAAATGCTGCCGGGTTTTCCACAGGACCTTGGGTGATTTCTCTCAGTTTATGGAAGTTTATTATTTTATGTGAAGCCTTCTGCATACCCACTATGAGACATGTAAGCATTTTATCCTGCCTAGTCCGCCCGTTTCTTCCTGCTGGAGTGTCAACCTGATATTCCCACCCTGGGCTCTTGGTCTGGCACCGCCTCTGCTCCTACCGGCATGGTGTGGTCAGTTATATGGCCCTGGTCGGCATGGGCCCTGGCACACTGAAAATACAGCCCCTTTCATCTGGGGTTAGGGAAGAAGAACAGATTATATGAATGTCATGCCAGGTTAGGTCGTAGGCGTTAGCTAGATATTGAAATGCTTTAGTATAGGCGGTCAGGTCACTGGAGAATGAACGTAGCCATTTTTCAATATTAGAGAGGTCAGCTAGGGAGAAAGGGATGTGTACTCGAACTAACCCCTAAGGTCCCGCCACTTCCTGTAGAGGACAGAGGAAAAAGTTTTTTGAGCGGGTATGAGAGCTTATTATAGGTGACGAGGGCAAGACTGTTGAGGACAGTGGGGGACTGGATGGAGATGGGAGGGGAGGATAAGATGGTGGCAGGAGTGCTGCCAGGGTGGTGGGAAGTGAGGTTGGGGACAGATAAGATGGTGGTGAGGGTGCAGGTGGAAAAGGAGTTGGATAAGATGGCAGCTGGAGTGCTGTTGAGATAGGCGGGGAAAGTGAGGGATAAGATGGCGGGTAAGGTGGGCTGGAGCAGAAGGAGGAAGGAAGTAAGGGACAAAATGGCAGCTGAGGCTCCGCCGGAGGGAGAGAGGGATAGAGTGAGGGAGGAGGGGATTGTGTGGAAAGATTTTTGCGGAAACAGTGGTTGCTTGAAAAAGGATGAGTCAGGGGGTTCAGAAAAGGAGAAAGTCTCATCAGAGGAGAGGGAGGGTTTGGGAGTTTCCTTGGCTAGGAGAACCTGAGCTGTGGAGCAAGGAGTACAAAGAAAGGGACGGGAGCGCAGGAGACAAAAGCCTGGACATAAGGAATTTCAGCCCACTTGTCATTCTTTTGGCAGAAATCATGGAGGTCGTTGAGGACCTTAAAATCAAAAGTCCCCCCCTCAGGCCAATGAGAACCATTATCCAATTGGTATTGTGGCCAAGCCTTTTTACAGAAGTAAGAGAGGCGTTTTGGCCAGATGTCTGGAAGCAAATTCAGTGCAGATAAGTTTGCCAGTAGGCAACTTAGAGGTGTAAGGGGTTGAGTTTTAGAAGATTTATCGCCCATGCTGAGAGGCCTTGCAGAACAAAGGAATGGCTCTAAGAACAAAGAACTGACCCAGGGGCATTAGTGTCCCAACGCCCTGAGAGAGTCCTTAAAGCTCTTCTGAGCAGGTTTAAAGTCCCATTCAGGTCTTGGACCCAAGTTTGGGAGGGAAACAAGAAGTCGGGCATCACCACAGCTTCTCGAGTCCCGGGAAAAGGGTATGAGGCTCGCAGGGGTCCCTGTTCACCTCAGCCCTCGGGAGAGAACCTGATGTGAATTCATGGTTTTTGGAGAGTAATTTCTCGGAACTGCGAGACCTGGTAACTAAGCTAGGAGGGGAAGGACTTACCCAATGAGTGATGGATGTAGTGGCAGCCGAAGGATCCCTGGTCTCTGGATGTGTGGAGGAGGAGTGAGAGGAAGCCGGGGCACTCCTCTCCCGGTTTCCAGCACCAAGATGAAAGCGTTTAAGATATGAGGTATTTAAGAGAAAGGAAAGTAGATGAAAGGATTGTAAATGAGTGTGCTTTATTGGCTGTGCTCCTGGGCAGAGCTCTCCAAACCCAAGAGGGAGTGAGGTGAGTTCGTGCACGGGTTTTGGCAAGTGGAGGTTTTTAAGGGCAGGGGTTAGGTGATGACATGAAAGGGGCGGCACATTAAACAAAGCATTATTATGCTAGTGTTGAGCAGCGGGTGGTTAGATGTCCGTGAATAGATGTTGGCAGCACAAAGACCTTGATTGTAGTGGTTCACCTCTCCTTCTGGAGTGACTTCATGATTCCAGCCATAGAGCCCTCCCTTATTCCCCTGACCTAACACCAGGCTCTACTGATCCACAGGCAAATGAACTAGTTTGGTCCTCCAGCTTTAGACTGAATTCCTTCAGACTGCTGGGGGGAAAAGGATGACTTTATGCTTTCTCTGGTCATTGATAAGTCCCCAGTGATCCTTTTACTCGTCCTCTTCTCACAAGCCCTGGCTTGCTTAGGGGAGGGGCCTTTCTGTAGACAACTCATCATCATCTGTATCTCTTAAAAATACATTGATGGAAATTAGCTTTCTATAATCAATCCTGAAGATAGCAGTTTTCTGTAAAGTGTTTGTATTCTGCTTCTCTGAAGAGACGTGACATCAGGATTTACACATTCCTCAGCAAATGCAAAGTTCTTCCCAGATTTTTTGTTTTTTTGACCTGAGAGGAATGAGGCTTGACATCTCGAGGATATAAATCTATGAATTTGTGTCCACGTTATAATGGATGCATCATTCAATGTCAGAGAGATTACACATCAGGAATTTCATACAAATATCTGCAATAAATGACAGAGACCTGGCTCACCATTTACTGGTATTTAACTTCAGAAGTTAAGTAACTCCTTGCTATTTCAAGATCTTCATTGGGAAGAATGATGGAACAGGTTTAACCTATCAGGATCTTTGGAGTAGTAAAAGAGGTTATATTGTAGGAAACTTGGTGCATCCCTGGCAGGTGCTGTTTTCTCAGTCAAGGATCATAATCATCATAACTACATTCCTAGGAGTTGGGTGATGCTGTGTCCACCCTCACACACCTAGCTTGGTCTGACAGGCATCCATCTATTGCTTGAACAGTTGACAAGAGGAGGATCCTGATGCTGCCCATCTCTCTGTACTACCTGATCGCTAAATTCTAACCCAGACTCTACAGTGGGTAGTGACTGAAATTGCATGGCTGCAGGAACTTCATTCCTTGCAGGAATCCAGCATCCATATGTGTCAGAATCCATCAGCAGTGCTGAGCAGCACGGGACGCAATTTAGCCTATAAGAGGCAGACACTCTAAAGTTACCTGCTTCTTCTTGTTTGGATTTTCAGTCTCTTCCCTGGGACACATTAAAAATGGACGTGAGGTTTGAAGAGTTTAGTATTTACATGAGCTGGACAGACTGAAGAATGGATGCTACAAGGGCCCTGTTTGTGCTGATAGGATACTCATCTCAGTATTTCCAGAGTGTATATTGAATACAAACAACTTTGGATTTGTGGCTCTGTGCTGGTTTGAAATTATTATGTGCCCCAGAAAAGCTGTGTTTTAATCTTGATCCAGTCTTGTGGGGCCAGTCCTATTGTTTATGGTGGAGAACTTTGATTGGGTTGTTTCCATGGAGATGTGACACAGCCAGATGCAGGTGTGACCTTTTGGTTAGATGGAGATGTGATTCCACCTATTCAAGGTGTGTCTTGTTTTGGAGACACCTCAGATGCAGACACTTGGAGAACAGTTGCTTCAGAGTTGACAGAGCCACCATGAGATACAGAAAATAAATGCCCCCCCCAGAAGCTCTTTGAAAACAGAAGCCAAAGACCCCAGCAGATGCCAGCCACTTGACTTCTCAGCTGATACAGGTGCTCTGAACCTATTAGCCTTTCTTGATTCAAGGTACCTTTTCCTGGATGCGTTAGTTTGGATATTTTTCTGGCCTTAGAACTGTAAACTTGTAATGTAATAATTCCCTTCTTAAAAGCCATTCAATTTCTGGTATATTGCATTCCAGCAGCATTAACAAACCAAAAGTGGCTCCACTGGTTGTGATTTACTACAGAAAATTATTGTTTTTTTCTTCAATTTCCTTCTTTCAGTGGGCTCCTACTTTGCTATTCCATAGAGCAGGTTTATAAAGCTTTAAATTGTGGGAGGATCCAACTTAACATTCTGTATTTTTACTTGCAGAGAATTTGCATTTCAATTGTTGGAAAGGTCAAGAGAATAGCCGATGGAAATAAAAATGAATAAGTACTTCAAATTTTCAATGGTGCCACAGCACCTCTGTTTTTAATAGAAATTGGGTGTAGGGTAAGACCACTGTCTGAGGACTGTCTCTCCCTCTCCTTCTGAGATGCTGCCATTACAGATCCCCCCTTTGTTTAGTTTTTAATAAACTGGCTATTTTGGTTTGCTAGAGCTGCTGGAATGCAATATACCAGAAATGGGTTGGATTTTACTATGGGGATTAAGTTACAAGTTACAATTCTAAGACCAAAAAATGTACAAATTAGAGTATCAACAGGAGGATACTTTCTCTGAGGAAAGGCTGCTGGCATCCGGGATTCCTCTGTCACATGGGAAGGCATATGGTATCATATACTGGTCCCTCTCTTCCAGGTTCCTCTGTCACATACAAAGTCTCCACATGGCTGGAGTCTACTGGTCCTTCTCTCCTGGATTTAGCTTCTGGTTTTAGTGGCTTTCTCTCTCACCTCCTGTGAGTCTCTTCTTTGCATCTCTGGGGAATTTCTATCTTAGCTTCTCTCAGCTATCTGAATTTCAACTGTCTATTATTCTCTCAAAAAGGACTCCAGAAAGGAATGGAGACCCATATTGAGTGGGCTGGGTCACATCTCCATGGAAACAATCTAATCAAAAAGTCCCACCCAATAATAGGTCTGCCCCCACAGGGATTGATTAAGAGAACATTGGAGTTCTGGGAAAATGGCAGAGTTAGGGTAGGCTGGGTTCACCCCTGCTCCGTGGAACAAGAGAGGGAACAGAAAAATTGAAAAGGACTGCAGACTTGGGGGCGGGGGCAGGGGTGTTGAGTGATCGAAGAGGGTCTTCAGCATTTCATAGGGAGGTCCTGGATGAGAGAAGCATGGATATTGGGATGGAGAGAGCATGGTGAGTCTGAACAGCCACAACCCCAGTGGGGGTGGCACATGGGGAAGAGTTGATTGAGGAAGCAGACTGTCACTCCACTCCAGCCTGTTCCAACTGCTAGCTGGGGAGAGCTCCCAATGTGGCAGCACCAGTGGGGAGCCCAGAGGTGCACCCACTGGGCACAGGGATCAGTTACCCTGTCTGGTGCTGTGAATGGTGGATCTGCCAGGTGCCAGGAATTGTGATCAGCTGCCCTGCTGACTCATACTGGGAGCAGGCTCTCCTGCCACACAGGCCATCTTGCCCAGCTGGCACCTGCAGTTTGGGAGAGGCAGGTCTGAGGGGAGGAGGTGGCTCAAGAGTATCATCTTCTGGGAAGAAGCTTAAGTGAAGCCTGGCAAACTCCCTGTCAGCCTAGTTTTTCCTTATTTTTTATTTTTTAATGTTTTAAAAGATTTATTTTTTGTTTTTATTTCTTTTTTTTTTTTTTATTGTTGTTGTTGTTGTTTTTACTTTCTCTCCTGTAGACACCAGTCTGAATTCATTCCCAAAATATCTTGGGGTGTCTCCTGCTGGCTTTGGGGCCTACTATTGTTTTGCTTTGTTTTGTTTTTTGCTGCATGGGGTGGGAATCGAGCCTAGGTCTCCTGCCTGGGAGGTGGGTATTCTGCCAGTGAACTACCTGTGCACCCCTACTCAGCTTTTAATAGACCCTCAAGTAGAATTGCATCCCCTAATGAGATTTTGGTTTGGCAGGGAATTTCTGACAAACCAAGTGCAAAAGGGGACCTTCAGTGCCCATCTAAGTAAATACAAAACTTTAGATAAGTGAAGGAGACTGACTTGCAAAATTACCTTATTAAGATAATCAAGTGTCCTGAACATAATAGAAAATCACACAGCACTTGTAGATCCAGGCAAAAATGGATGAGCTAACTGACTGAATCAAAACACTGGAGGGTCACACAGTATGGAACAACTACTGAAAGATATGTATAAGTAAATAAAGGATATCAAGAAGACACTAGAAGAGCAAGATTAAATTGAAAAAATAGCAGATCTCACAGAGATGAAAGATACTGTAGACTAAATTAGAAAATCTCAATAATTTGAGACATACAATAGGAGATTCAAAGAAGTGGACAGAAGAATAAATGAACTAGAAGACAGAATGATAGAACTAGAATACACAAAAGAACAAATGACAAGAAAGATGGAAAAAGTAGAACTGGATCTCAGGGAAAGGTTGGACAACAAAAGGCATGCAAGTATAAGAATCATTGGTGTCCCAGAAGGAGAAGAGAAGAGTAAAGGGCTAGGAAGGTTCATTAAAGATATAATTGGAGAAAACTTTCCAACTCTTATAAAAGACATAAATATGCAATTCAGAGAGGTCCAATGAACCCCAAATAAAATAAATCAAAATAGACCTACTCCAAGACACATACCAATCAGACTGTCAAATGTTGAAGAGAAGCAGAAAGTTCTGAAAGGAGTATGAAAATTGTGATCTCCTATATACAATGGAAACCACATAAGACTGAGTTTGGACTATTCAGCAGACAACATGGAAGTAAGGAGACAGTGGTATGATATATTTAAGATCCTGAATGTGATGGGCTTCCGGCCAAGAATTCTGTATCCAGTCAAACTGTCCTTCAAAATTGAAGGATAGATTAAAATCTTCAAAGATAAACAAAGACTGAGAGAACCAGTCAACAAGAGACCTGCCCTACAAGAAATACTAAAGGGAGTTCTGTCAGCTGAAAAAAAAGGTAATAGCAGGGAGAGGTATGGAGGAGGGCACAAAATTGAAGAGTACCAGTAAGGGTAATTTAAAGGATAAAGGGAGAGAGGGGGAAAATAATATATAGATCTGACAAAAAAACTAAAGGATAAGACGGTAGATTCAAGAACTGCTTTTACACTAACAACTTTAAATATTAATGCACTAAACTCACCAATTAAAAGATATAGATTGGCAGAATGGATTTAAAATATATAATCCATTTATATGCTGTTTACAAGAGACACATCTTAGACCCGGGGTGTTTAGTTTAAGTTACAAGTTTGCTATTCTAAGGCCATAAAAATGTTCAAACCAAGGCATCCAGAGAAAGATAACTTGACTCAAGAATGGCCAATCTAGGAAGGCACATGGCTGGTGTCTGTTGTTCCTTTAGCTTCTGGTTTCAAACAGCATCCCCAAGAGTGTTTTCTTTTTGCATCTCCAAATGTCTCTGTGTGGGCTCTGAGCTTTTTTCAAAATGGTTCCCTCTTAAAGGACTCAACTAAGTGAATTAAGACCCACCTTGAATGGGTAGAGATACATCACCATGGAAACCACCTAATCAGAAAGATCCCACCCACAATTGGGTGGGTCACATCTCCATGGGAACAACCTAATCAAAAGGACCCACCTTAAACAGTAGGTCAGCCTCCACAAGATTGGATTAGAAAAAGAACATGGCTTTTCTGGGATACATAATAGTTTCAAACCAGCACACAAGGACACAAATAGAATGAAAGTAAAAGGATGGAAAAAGATGTTCTATGCAAATTGTAACCAAAGAAAGCAGGAGTTGCTATACTAATATCAGATAAAATAGACCTTAAATGTAAAGACGTCATAAGAGACAAAAAAGGACACTACATATTAATAAAAGGGACAATTCACCAAGAAGAAATAACAATCATAAGTATTTATGCCCCCAATCAAGGAGCTCCAAAGTACATGAGGCAAACATTGGCAAAACTGAAGTGAGCTGTTTTTTCAACAATAATAGTGGGAGACTTCAATACACCACTTTCCACTATAGATTGAACAACCAGACAGAGAAGCAACAAGGAAACAGAGAACTTAATCAATGCGATAAATGAATTAGACCTAACAGACATATATAGGTTATTATACTCTGAAACACCAGGATGCACATTCTTCTATAGTGCTCACGGGACGTTCTCTAGGATATATCATGTGCTGGACACAAAATAGGTTTTTATGAATTTAATAATATCGAAATTATTCCAAACACTTTCTCTGACTACAATGGAATGAAGCTGGAAATAATAATCACCAAAGAACCAGAACTTTCACAAATATATAGAAATTAAACAACACACTCTTAAGTAAGCAGTGGGTCAGAGAAGAAATTGCTGGAGAAATTGGTGAAATATCTGGAGACAAATGATAATGAGAGTACAACATATCCAAACTTATGGGATGAAGCAAAGGCAGTTCTGAGAAGGAAATTTATTGCCCTAAATTCCTATATTAAAAAACAAGAAGGGGCAAAATTCGGGGACGTAATTGCTCAACTGGAAAAAATAGAGAAAGAACAGCAAACTAACTCTAAAGCAAACAGACAAGGAGAGATAACAAAATTTAAGACAGACCTAAACAAACCAGAGAACAAAAAATACCTTAGAAACAATCTACAAAACCAAAAGTTAGTTTTTTGAGAAAACGAAATCAAAGGACCCTGTTCTAGTTTGCTAGCTGCTGGAATGCAAC
>PVIY010017599.1:0-37699 GCA_004026745.1 Myrmecophaga tridactyla | reverse complement strand
GCCGAGCTGCTTAGGCTGTGCTACATTGCCCTCTCTCATTTAAGCACCAGCTGATTAAGTCAAATGTCATTCACTGCAGCAGGCACGCCTCCTAACTGTAATTAGCAACAGATGAGGTTCAGTTACCATTGGCTCATGTCCGCAGCAACAAAACTAGGTACGTTCACCTGGCCAAGTTGACAACTGAATCTAACTACCACAGACCCCTAGTTAGGCTGACAAAGAAAAGGAGAGAACACAAAATCAGAAAGGAAAGAGGAGGTTGTTACCATGGGTCCTGAAGAAATTGATAAAAGAGAGAACATGACCTTTTGTGGTTTACATAACAGCTTCAAACCAGCACACTGCAAACATTTCCATAGTGACTATACCACTTTGCATTCCCACCAGCAATGTATAGGAGATGCAGTTTCTCCACATCCATACCAGCATTTGGTATTGTCACTATTTTTAAAATCTTTTGCTCTGATATGTATTCATGATAGCTTATCCTGGTCTTAGTTAAATTGCTACTAATGTTGAACATGTTTTCATATGCTTATTTGCCATCTGTGTGTCCTGTTAAGTGAAACGTCTTTTTATATATTTTTCCCACATTCTAATGAGATTGTTTGGTTTTTCACTGTTGAGATTTTTGTTTGTTTTTGTTTTACATATTCTAGATATCAGTCCTTTGTCGGGTATGTGTCTTGCAAAAGCTTTTTCCAACTGTAATTTGACTTTTCATCCTCCTAAGAAGACTCTTCACAGAGCAAGTATTTATTTTTTAGTCATAGAAATATAGCTTCAATGTGTGTGCTGTGGTTTCCCAATTCTTTAAGTGCCAGAGCCTCTAATGCCAGTTGTCAAGTTACAGATTGGTCACAAGAAGTCACATAGCAGTCCCAAAGACTTTAATAAGAAATAAAGTATTTTTCAAAATAGATTTAGCGGAAGGAGAAGCAGATGACGGCGGGTGCCAGCTCCCACAAGGCCATGGGGTCCCTCCAAGGAGCCTGAGAGACCCACTGGCATTTAGCAGGAAGAGACCAGTGGCAGAGCATGAGCCTGCAGACTGCACCATATATCTCTGCTAGGCTGAAGTTTTAAAGGCTGACTTGGTAGATTCTAAGCTGGATCCATTCGAGGTCTATAGGAGTTTTTCAAATTTTTGTAGTGGTATTAAAATTTAGTGACTTTCTAATATGGATTTAAAATAGCACTAAATCTTCGCACTACTTAAATTGTTAAAATTCGACTGTTCAGATGGCAGTCTGAGCCGAAAAATATCAGGAGCAAGAGCACATGGATCATCGTACTGGGATTAAAAGAGCTAAAAAGGATGATATACCTTCTTTATTCCTGGGAATAACTGTTACCATCAGATGTGGAGCTTCTCTGCTCATGCATACAAATTACCAACTCTTGAGACATCAGGGTTTCAAAGACAGAAAGAATTTATTGCCAAGCATGAAACAAGGAGAACAGATGACCTATGGGCCTAAAATCTGTCTCCTAAACTGCAGTAACTCTGAGAGTTTCATAGTATCAAAAGACAGGAGAGGGTTGTAAGGGTAGTTCAGTGGTATAATTCTCGCCTGCCACGCGGGAGACCTGGGTTTGATTCCCTGCCCATGCACTTCCCCAAAAAACAAAACAAGCAAAAGAAACAAATAAAAACAAACAAATTTAACAAACGATGCTGCAATAATGGGATACTCGAATGGAAAAAATTATGAAATGTGACCCAGCCATACAGCGCGCACACACACACACACAGACACACCAAGATAGGCAGGTTTAGGATAATGAGTGTAATGGCCTCAAATGATGAAGTTAGAGATGATCTAATTATTGAGTATGTGCAGACTGATTACATGCCTAGTCACAGAACATATGTAAGAATACGGTGGTCTAAACATGATGATGGGCAGAATTTTTAGTATTATAATGAGGTCACTCATTGGTTAAGGTGCATGTCAGGTGGGCTAATTTTGGTTAGAATTAGCTTCGTGTAGTAAGACAGCTTAAGCATTGTGGTGAGTTAGATCTGGGCTGACTCGAATGCCTTCATTAGTAAACATTAAGGGGCTGCCTAGTGATCACATGACTAAACTTGGAAAAGGGAACAAGGGAGGCCATCCACGAGTTATCATGAGGCTTTTACAATTACAAGGTAAATGTTACATAGTTTTACGACCATTATCGAAGATCAAGGTATCTCGGTTACAGTTCAGAGAGTTTCAGGTATTCACTTTTCACTTTTGACTAGTCTTCAATACACTAGAAAGTAAAAAACTACATGATTCAGCAATTGCAGTCATTTATTAACTCTTCACATCGCGGTTACATAATAAGCCACAAAGAGAGGAATAAAGAGACCATTCTGGCCAGAAGGGCTTTATCTAAAAGGCTCCAGATGACCCTGACTGCCGGCCGAGCAGATTTTAAAAGGTCACTAGCAGTGATTGTTTTGATCGTCGCCTGGGCGGTTCTCTGAGGAGCTAGCAAGTGAATTACAAAAGGAGTTGGCGGGAGGAAAGTTTTTTTGGGGGGGACTGTTTCCGACCCGGGCAGTGCAAAGACATCTCGGGGAATGGAGACAGAGGTGGGGGGCGAGGGGGAGGAGGTGAGAAGGGCCTAAGCGGCAATCCGGACACCCCACGGGCCACCGGGGTAGTATCGCACAAACAGCCGCCTCAGGCCCCAGCGTCGCCCAGCCCCGCCGCGCCCCGCGCCCACGGTCAGCGGTGACACACGAGCAGGAAACCCGCCCGGAGACCCAGACACCTGCGCCGCCCGAGGGTCACTCGTTCCACCTGGGCCTAGCGGACCCCGCCCGGCCACCCCGCAGTGCACCTGAACACCCAGTCCCGGCGCGCTCCGGGAAACTCCTGGGACGCGGCGACAGCCTGTACTTCAGACCAGGCCCGGACTCGGTGTCCAGGGAGGCTCGGGCGCCGAGCTGCTGAAAGACAAGGAGCATTGGGCAGGGGCACAGCCCACCGCGCGAGGCCGCCGCGAACCTAAGCGCGTAGCGGGGCCCGGGCTACGACTACGTTTCCCGGCGGGCATTGCGGCGCACACGCCCACTTCCGCCGGTGGGTCCCTAAGGAACTACATTTCCCGGCAGGCGATGCGGCGCACACGCCCACTTCCGCCGGTGGGTCCCTAAGGAACTACATTTCCCGGCAGGCGATGCGGCGCACACGCCCACTTCCGGCGGCGGTTCGCTGCCCGAGTCCCGTCGGGTCCGGCCTGAGGCGACAGCCCTGCGGGGCTCGGCGGCCGCGGCGGGTGCGGGCCCGGGGAGGTTCCGGGCGTGGGTGCCCGGGGCGACGGACGCGTGTGCCCGCCGGGGAGGCGTTTGCGCGCACACCAGTGACATGTGGGGGAGCCGGGACGCCGGCGTGCGGGGTCGAGAGGCTCGCCCGCGGCGAGGCGCCGCCCGCTCAAAGCCGAGGACTGGCCGGGGCCCACCTGCCGGCACCCCAGCGGCCTTTGCCCGACCCACCCGGGGAAGGCCACGCTCGAGAAATGGCCTCACGGCCAAAGGCCCGCGCGAAGCAGTGACCATAAGGCCTGAGAACAGAGGTGAGGGTGGCAGGGCCCGGGGGCATGAGGAATTCCTCCCGGGGGCCTGCCGGGGCCCGAGTGCTGGAGAACGGTGACCCTAGTCTCTGCTGGGTGGATCGGGGAACCCGAACATCTGGAAGCTCAGCTTGAGCCAGAGCGTCAAACAGAACTACAGGAAAGGACCTTGACTTGCTCAGGGTCGCCCTAACCCGACTTCTCCCTACTTCCGTATTTCCAGAGGAAGGAAAATCCCCCAGGATGACCCCTAAGTGAAGGGATGACCATTTCCCAGCTGCAAGGCCAAAATGGTCCCTTCCTGCTCATGCCTGAGCTTTTGGTTCTTCACCTGTCCAAGCCCTTCTTCTACTTCTGAGACTCAACAGGAAGGGAGAGTTCCTAGTGATTTGTGAAGTGTGGTGTAGGGCTGGGCTCTTACCTGTTCCATTCTCCTTTCCTAGCTGTGCCTTCCAGGGACACTACCCTTCTCCAGGGAAGGACTCAGAAGCAGGAGGCAGCAGGGGCAGGATTTAAGCTTCAGTCCACCTGCCAGGTGAGGTGGCATTTCCTCCCTTCTCCCTGAAGTGCATTCTTACTTTTCAGGATTAAACAGTGCTTATTTGTTTTGAAAAGTTTTCAGTTTGAAAGCCCTGTCCTAGGACCTGCTTCCTTTTGCCTCATTTTCTGTTGAGTGATGAACTACAGGGCTAAGCTTAAACTGCCCAGAGCCTCCCTCCCTGCATCCTCTGCATCCCATTCAGTGTTCATTTTCATTGAAGAAATTATTCAGCCCCTCCTTGTGCCGTTTTTCTCAGAGGGGCTGTGTTTGAACAGAAAGTATTCCTTGGGGAAAACACAGCAGCCTCTTGTGCCACAGCTGCTTTATTTGGTGCCGACCTCATGCCAACCCCTGGAGAAACAGATGGCTCAGTCCCAGTCCTCTCTCAAGAAGCTCACAGTCTGTTGGCAGAAAGCAAGGAACCTAATAGGTTTCTACAGTACAATAAGAACTTGGACCCAAATCTGGGCCATGTGCTGGGAGGATGAAGTAGAGGGAACCCCTGGCTTCTAGCTGCCTCTGGGGGAGGGGTTTAAGGTATTTCACCGAGGCCGGGATTTTTGAGCCGCATCTTAAGAAAGAAGAGATGCTTGGCAGACAGAACAGGGAGGGAAGGCGTCGTTTTAGGCAGAGGAGCTGCCTAAAGTGAAGGGCTTTCTCTTCTCCACTTGATTGCTTACTTCTTAAAACATCAGTAAATAGTTTTCGTTTGTTTCTGTCAGCTGCGTGTGATAGATATATGCTAGCCATTGTATTTAACCAACCAGTCTCTAGTTGTTCCACCGAAACTGCTCTTAAGAAGGTTGTTAGTGATCTTCACCTATTTTGACTATCGCTGGCATTTGGAATAGGTCGGGCAGGCTTTTTCTGTAAGGAGTCAGACAGTAAATATTTTAGACTTTGCATACAGTATAGTCTCTGTTGCAATTCCTGAACTCTGCTGTGGTAGCATGCAAGCAACCATAAACAATATGAGGGAAAATCTGCTTAAACATGTGGATGTGGCCAGGTTTCAGTAAAACTTTATTTACAAAAACAGGCTGCTGCCAACCCTTGAAATAGCTGGACCCTCAGTCTCCAAAGGAACCCTCATTTTCTGTTGGTTTCTGCAATACCGCACTCACTGGTTTCCTCCTACCTTCCTGACTTCCCCTCCCTGTCTCCCTGACCTCCAGCTGTCAGCATGCCTCAGAGTTCTCTTTTTTGGTCCTCTCTTCTTTTCTAACTGTACCCCTTTCCCCCATGATATTAACCTGTTTCGTGACTGTAAGTACTAGCCACCCGTGACTTCTTCCAAATTCACATCTATAGGCAAAACCTCTTCTCTTAGCTCCGGGCCTGTATATCCAACTCCACTACTAACTCAAACCCTGTCTGATATGAATTCCTGATATTCCTCTATAAATCAACACCCCCCCCCACACACACGCGCACACACACTCATTTGTCTCATTCCCAGTTCGTGGTAACTTCATGCTCTGATACCAGGCCAAAAACTTTGGTTTCATTCTTGTCTCCCCCGTTTCCTTTGACATCCCACATTTGGCCCATGTACAAATCCTGTTAGATCTGTTTTCAAACTGTAGCCACCGTCTGATGATTTTCACTACCCCGCTGCCCCAGCCTTGGTCTGAGTCCTCATTGTGTCTTACTATTGACCTCCTGACTGGTCTCCTGCTACTATTGTTACTCTCCAAGGTCCATTCAGCCTGCCACAGTCAGGGCTCTGTTAAAACTTGTTAGCCCACATCCCTGCTCCAAACCCTCCAGTGGCATCCCCTAAGTAAGGCCCAAATCCTTGATGTGGCCTGCAGGAAACCATGTGTTCTGGCCTCTTGTTACCTCTGTCTCCACCACTATACCCCCCATCACTCACCTTTCTTTCTCTAAGAGTTACCTTCTCAGATTTCCTGATCATGCTATCAAAGATTTCAAAGTGTCTCATCCAAATTCTTCCTATGACTTGTCTCTGCTTAACTTTTTTTTACATGCCACTTAACAGTGCTATATATTTTACTTATCTTGGTTTTTTCCTGTCTGATTGCATTACTACAAAGTACAATTCACATGGGCAGGGATTTTGGAGAGTTTCGCAGCAGTTCCTAATACAGAAAGTATTTGTGGAATTAAAGTTTGAGTATGGTCTTAAAGTTCACTTATGGCCATCATTTTGTTTATTTAGTATGGTATTACAATAATCATTTTTATACCTAAAAATTTGCTTTCATCCCTGATTATCTCACCTGCATACATTGGGATGATTTCTTTCCTGAGTTAAGGTTCCCCAAATTTACATGGCATCAGAATACTTCTTAAATTGTAGTTGGATGTAACAGCAATAGGGCTTCAAAAGTCAGAATTCATGCTTTGAAAAAAACAAACGAGTTGATTTCACCAAAATATTATTACCAATTTTTCACTTACATGCTTTAAAAATTAGACATACTGAATTGAACCAAACGACTTTATTTTTAGTGCATTTTTTCCTTTAAAATACTTTTTGTGCATTTTTTCCTATAAGATGTTAACACAAAGCACTATTTATTTTAAAGGATAGAATTTTGTTTTGTTTTTAATCTTTCCATTTCACATCTATATTAAGGTTAAAACTTAAAGCACTGAATCAAGTTCTCACATGGGGTACAGCACAGATTCTAGATCTGTATAATGTTTTCTCTATAGTATAACATGGAAATGTGAAGCCCGTTTCAAAATCTGCACATATGCACGGTCATGCCAGTAACAAGAATAGGAGCTATACATTTGAAAGTGTGTTGTGTCCTCTTGAATTAAGTAAGTTGATCCCAATCTTGTGTAGAGAAAGCTGGCTTTGTTCCATCTGAAAGCTGTGCTGTTGCCTGGCAGATATCAAGTGTTACCGCTGTGGCCAGTGGGGACATTTTGATGGAGGCACAGTGGCATAATGGTCACAAGAGCGTGATGTCATGCAACCTAACGGTATTTTCTTTATCTGTAAAATGGGGACAGTAATAGCACCTGGCACATACAGTTCTTGTGAGGATTAAGTGACTGCACGTACAGTGCCTAGAACAACCGTGTCTGGCACGTGGTACGGCCTCAGTAAGTGTTAGCTGTCCCATGCTCATGTCACCAAGGAGATTGTCACGCGAACTGACAGGCAAGTCCCACGAGGGGCTCACACCAGCCAAGCAGTGTGTAATGTTGTGTAAGGGTTGGCACGCTGCAGTCCCTGCCCCCTCTTTGTGAATGCCCTATGAGCTAAGGATGCTTTTATATTTTTCAACATTTGAAAAGAATCAAGAAGAACAATATTTCATGACATGAAAATGATGAAGTTTTATTCTGGAACGCGCATTGTTTGTCTACATGTTTTCTATGGCAGCTTTCCTGCTACAGCGGCAGAGGTGAGTAGTTGTAACAGAGGTTCTATAGCTCACATATGTTTGCTAAATAGCACTTTACAGAAAAAGTTTTCTGATCCCGGAGGTAAAGGTTAAGGTAAATAGTTAAGGATTGTGGAGCCAGATTGCAAGACTCAAATCCTGCAGTGGACTGTGTGGTCCTGGGCGAACTACAGCTCTCTGTCTCCTCGTCTGTACAATGGGAACAGTAATAATGCTGATTATTAGGGTGGCCGTGAGGGTGAAGATGCTAACATATAATTGTGTGTGAAGCATTGTAAGGGCTGTAAGCACCTTTTGTTATTGTCGTTTACAGTAAATGGCATTTGCAAACAAAAATCATTGATTCTGTGCATGAAGGGTTGCGTATATAAACTTAGAAAATGACTTGGGAGGACATACACAGCATTAATGCTGGCTCCCTCTGGAATGTAGGGAGTAGAGAGGTGGAGAACATTTCTTAGAATAAAAACCAAATTCAAAAATCTAGTTACCAAGTATAAGAAAATGTTTGAGTGTTTCTTCTCTTTAGGAGTAGTCTAATTCTGGTTTCTTAACAAAGTAACAACAAATGCTAGAAAAATGACCTTCATTTTTTGTTGCATCAATAGACTTGTAAAGATGCTGTAATGATATTTTAAGGATTCTGTAAAATGCTGTAGAAAATATTCTATATATGTTGTAATTTATTTCATGTAGTAAAAAATGTCTGAAAAATATGTGCCAGATTTAGCCAAGGGACATGCAGTTAGGATTGTAGCACTGGAGTCTGTGAAAACCAGTCTTTTACAGAACTGAGTTAGAAACTTCCACGCTTCAAATAGAAGCATAAAGACTTCCTCTGTGCCTGTAGACAGCAATGTGTGTGAGCACCTATATCTTTTTTTTTTTTTTTTTTTTTTTAACTTGCATATGGGCAGGAGGCACCAGGGATCGAACTCCAGACCTCCAGCACGGCAGGTCGGATCTCTGCCTGCTGAGCCACGGCAGCCGCCCAGCACCTATATCTTTGAACACAATTTTAAATAGTTGGCATTGAAATATTTGAGTTTCAGTTTACTTAAAGTTTGTTGAGTCTTGTACAGTTTTCAAAATTGAAGGCATTTAACAAACTACAATATATAGATCACTAACAGATAAACACGAACAACCTGGGAACTAGAATTGCTTCTTCTAGGCAAGATGAACACTCCTACCAAATTTCAGCCAGCTTATCAACGCCTCTGATTGTGGCAAACTCTAAAATTAATCTTGAGAATGGAACAATGATTTTTTTCAGACTTAACTTGCTCAGGTAGACATTATCAGTACATTTTTTGCTCAGGGTTTGGTAAGCTGTTCTTGGCTCTTTCCTGCAAATATTATTAGGAATTTTACATTGCTGGGGGCTTTTCAGTCTCAGCTTAGGAGATTTAAATATCAAGAGTCTACTGTCTTTACACAAATGAAAATATCACTTGTCAAGTTATGATTTATCTTTACACAATTTGTCTTAATATCTTCTAAGTTCAGTAGAGATTAAACACATGATAGTATGTTATTCAGAGACACCAAATCTCAGAAGGATTTTTGTTTCTAGTAGAGTTATATGAACCTTTAAAGATTCAACTGTCACCAGCATCATCGTAAGTAACATTTATTTAGCACTTAGTTGTGCCTTGCATATTCTAAGTGTTGTGTATATTTTATTCCATTAAACCACATCCTAATCTGTGAGGTTGGTATTGTTGATTTTTCCACTGTACAAGTGAGAAACAGAGACACAGAGGGGTTAAGGAACTGACAGAGATTTCAGAGCTGGTGAGTATCCGAGTCTGATACAGTGGAGTACTGACATTTCTGCTTGGCAATTTGAGTATATATATTGAAAATTCCAAGGCTGCTAGTTCTCTAAATCTACCTTTCTAAACCACAGATTTCTGGGGTCACAGTTGGAATGGAATAAAATAAATAGACTATCAGAGTTTTATGCTGAAATCCTAAATAGAGCTCCCTAAAATCTGCAGTAAATGAGCAGCATCACCTTGCTGGCCACTCAGTAACTATGGCTGCGACTACACCATGCAGCGACTACAGCTGGCTCTTCACATACACACCAGGAGCCCAGATAGTTCCCAGCTTCTTGGAGATGGCACTTGGTTCTTAAAGGCAAATTTAACAAATATACAGTGTTTTTTCATTCTTATTACAATCTCATTTTTATTTTAGAAAAAAAAATATGGTTACTTTTTTTTTTTTCATTCTTTTTGTTTTGAACACCCCCAACATCAAGTGAACACTAAAAATAAAAAGAGAAATCCATGAATCACGGTTTGGAGATTAAGTCATGTCACCTTCTAAGGTTTAGCTTCACATTTATTTCCTTTGTGCTCCACGCTACTCAAATTTCCCCATGTTGAAAAATGTTCTAATACCTATTGTGCACAAAATAATTCAGCATCTGTTATTTATTGTGTTGAATTGATGTCAGATTTTTTTCTTGTGTGTACCTCCTTTCACCCTCACAAAAATGCAGATTCTCTTTCTCTGGAGTTTACAGTGTAACAAGACCAGATATCCAATAATGAACTGGATCTCTGCATCAGAGGAGGTTCCTTATATGTATCATCTTTTACTCAAAATGAAGACAAGGTAACCTTTAGACCCTGAGTCATGTGGGGCGGGAACGTTGGTTGAGCAAGAATGTGTTTATGTTATTTCAGGGCGTCGTGACATTCAGGGATGTGGCCATGGATTTCTCCCAAGAGGAGTGGGAATGGCTGAGCCCTGCTCAGAAGAATCTGTACCGAAATGTGATGTTGGAGAACTACAGGACTCTGGTCTCACTGGGTAGGGGCTCCCCACCCCTTCCTCCACCTCCCTCCACTCCTACCTGCTGCCCCAGCTTAGGAGTCCTTCCCGCCTGCACTCTCCCTCTTCCACCAAGTCAAGGGGCTGTCTCAAGTCTAGACAAACCCACAACATGACAATATCCTATTTCTTTTTCTTTCTTTTTTAATTCTAGTAACATAAGAGGACCACATTCTGTTTCTTTTAATGTATTTAGGACTTTGCCTTTCTAAGCCTGATATGATCTCCTCCTTGGAACAAGGGGACGAGCCCTGGATGGTGAAGAGAAGGATGACAAGAGGCCGGTGCCCAGGTGTGTGAGGGAGACGTAGGTGGGGTGAAGCAACTGTAGATCACAGCTCGGCTGCTTCAGACACGTAGCAGCATCAAAGATTCTTCTTAAGCCTTCCAGGCCTGGAGAGAAAAATTGAGGCCTCAGATTTTCAGTCTCTCCCTATCTGTTCTCTCCAACTTTATTCTTCTTTCTCTTAATATAATTTTCTATACTCTGGATCCCATTTTTTTGCTTAGCTCTTCCTCCCCTTTGTCATTCAGACCTATGTATCAATTTCTGTCTTTCAAAAAATATTTTTGCTGATCCTGATGTACTTTTTACTCTCTTATTTTTCTTTCATGAAATAGCCCTTTTATATTTTTACTTACTCTTCTAACTGATGTTAACTGAGTTATAGCCTTTGACTTAGGCTACCAGGTCTGATTAGTAAGATGAGTATAAGCCATTAAAGAATTGACCAGCTGGTCGGGGAGATAAGACATATCTACACATGGCTTAAATGAAGTAGGCAGGGAGTTAGGAAGAAGAAGAAAAATCCTGTTTCAAGATAGAAAAAGGAGAGGAATAAGACTAGAGCCTTTAACAGAAACATTAAAATTAGAAGACAGAAGAGAGTAGGGAGTTAGATGAGTTTGTATTGGGCCGTGATAGATTTAGACTTTGGGCTTCTAAGTGAAGATAATCAACATGCAGTTGGATTATTGGACTGGCTCTGAGGAGAAACATCAGAGCATTGATGTGGGCTCCACCCTCACATATGCAAATGATACCCAAGGCCATATGGATAACTGAGATTACCAGTGATGTGTGTGGCAGGGAGTCAGGGGTATGGCTAGAGCCCCCTTGTTACGAAGGCCATTGCTGGCGGTAGGTGGAGGCTGTGGGAACCTAGGATGGTCCTTTGGACGTGACACATGCGAAGGGTTTGGGTGGCCTATATTGAAAGCAGTTGCAAGGGAGAGCAAGTAGAAGACGCCCTCTCGGGACATGAGAAGAAATTTCCTTAAAGAAAAATTATGTAAGAAATCCTATAACCTCTTTTGAGTTTTATCTTGTCAATGAGTTTATCTTGTCACAGATATATTAGGTGTTTATAATTTTTTCAGTTGCCTACACTGTTTGTATCCCTTTTTTATTGATGCATGAGAACTAGTATATAGGAAGAAAGAGTGTGTCTTTTTTGACTTATTTGCTAATGCATCTTTCTCAGTTTGCTGTTTGTCTAACTCTTTATGATGTCTGCTCCCTACAGAGTTAAAAAAAAATTCTAATATTGTGAAAGTAGTAGAATCATTTTCTGTGGTTTCTCCCATTGCTGGCATGCTTGGAAAAATGATGCCGTTGTTAATTTTTATATAACAGGATTCTCAAATCTGACAGAGTCAGATTTTTAATCATTTTAGTCTTTCCATAATATGTAGGAGAAGGAAGCCTGCAAATGAGTGTTTCCTGATTTGATAGAATATTCTCACAGATATTGCTGGAATATTTTTATTATTTGAGAGTACAGAGAGTTCAACCCTACATTATTTCTAAGACAGCAAATTATCAGATAAGACAAAGAATCGGAATTTTAGTTTTCTTTTGGAGATTATTATCCCAGAAAACGGCAGTAGTTTCTAAAGAACTGGGAACCTTATAAGCCTCCTTAGTTCAAATCATGTTTCCAAAGGAGAGTTTATATTGACAGAAACAGGACAAGTTGCTGACAGTGAATGATTACAGAGACACATGTCACATGGCTCATCCTATTGCACAGGAAAACAAAATTGATTATGTCCATGAAAGTTTTCAATTTAGCACTGTATTAAAAAATCAATTTCTTTGAACTAGTTTTTTGAGACAATCTCCTTCTATAGTCCTTTCCTCTCTTCTTGAGAGAGCTTTTGTTGGTTATAGAGACTTGCACTTTAAGGCCAGGGTCCAGACTTTTCTCTGGTGAGCAGTGTAAGAAGAAAGCAGACATGTTGAGCCAGAGAGGAAATGTTTACTAGCTAAAATGAACAAAAAGTCAAAGGAGATTTTATTTAATGAAGAAGAAAGTAGGCAACTTTCTTTTGTAACCTCCCTCTTTGTTTATATTGCATCTTAAATCTAAATCACTGAGCGCTCTCTTACCTCTTAATGTTCAGTTTCTCTTCCCAGTCTCCTGCTGAGAACATGATGTGCATTGCTTGTGAAATGCTTGTGTTGTACATCCTTTAGGAGTATAGCTACAAAATTTCAAAGGGTTTACCACCACATACAGGCTAATCTTTATTCCTGTTAGAAGAAGCCCTTGTCTAATTCTTGATCCCTAAATTCCTGAAAGGCTACTGGTCCATGTAAATAGATCCTCGCTTTCAGCTTGATAAAATTTGGCATTTTTTTTTAAGTGGCTTGGTAAATCAGAAATAAGTTTTGATGCAAGAATATGGTTTTCCTTTGTCCGTGAGGGCACATACTTCTTGCTGGCTACAGTTAAATCTCAAGCCACTGGACTCGAGGAGCCTATCCTCGTCACCACTGCAGAGTAGTTAAGCAGATCAGGTAAGGTGGTGAGGTGGCTGTATTTTGCTGACTTGCCCTAAGGCTGGTATGCTTTCTTCTCCCTACTGGAGTGGGCTACCCCCTGTCACAGGGACTCTGTGGCTCAGAATTGGTGACTTTAATCAAATAGCATTTGTGGACTTGTTCCCTCAGAAGAGCCAGAAGCCCAGGAGGAGCTGGACGACCGGTGTGGCCTAGCCTGGGTCCCCACGTCACTAGGCACCTCTGTTAGTTTGCCAGGGCTGCTGTAACAGATATCATCGATTCGTCGGCTTAAACATCCACAATTGTCCCACGGTTTTATAAGCTAGAACTCCAAAATTGGGGTTTTGCAGGCCATGCTGTCTCTGAAGTTTATAGGCTGCTGGCGCCTGCTTGCCAGGAATCCAGAATTCAGTCTCTGCCTCCATCATGTGGCTGTTTGTCTCCTCTCTCCTTTGTGTCCAAATGCCCTCTGCTTATGAGGACCCGAGTCATTGGATTAAGGCCCCTTCTGATCTTGGAAGATGCTGTTTATAAATGAGTTCACACCCGTAAGACCGGAGGTTAGCATCTGGACATGTCGTGGAGGACACGATTCAGTAACAATGCTGTTACACGTTATCATGCTAGTATTCTCAAGACTGCAGGCATCCCTCTGAGACGTTTCTGTACTTTGCAGGGGGTAATTTTCAGGACAGCCTGAGGTAGTTGCACATACTGGTTCCTGCTATATGACATCACTATTAGCACAGCCCAGTAATCTGGTAATATCATTTGCAAAATGCAAGATGAGTCCTTTGGTGTTTTCCTCCTGACATGAAACCGAGAGGTCAGATCACACACATTCCCTGATCATAGCCTTCAGCTGTCCAGTTTTTCCCATTTCATGGGAGATGAAAAATACATAGATCTCACAAGGCTTCCTCCTCAATGTTGTGTAGTACGAGAGCTCATTTAACACTTAGAAAGCATTTAAGCCTTTTGCATATGTCTGTAACAGTTGAAGGACTCTGTTATTTTTTTCTCAGACTCTCAGAGTCAAGAGCGTAGTAACAGCAGTGGGATATAGACCTTCTTTTTAGTGAAACTGGTCTTAAATGTTCTTTGATAAAGAATCTTCTTCACCCTGCAATTGAGACACAGTGACCAAACTTGGGAGTTAGAACAATGGAGCAATTTGTGTCAATAGTATGCTTGCTTGCTGTCATGCAGCCTCAGTCTTGGTAAGATTTTGTTTCCTGACCAAAAACAGTAGTTAAATTAGTTTCTTGCAGAAATAATTTTGTTTGTATGATAGTCCTGCCTGAAAAGTTTTGTATATTTGCCCCTCCTTCAGAGGTAGCCATACCAGATCTTGATGCATGAGGGTAAAAGTGTATCTGTATTTATGCAAGCCAAAGTAGTATGTAGTTAGGAACAAACATGAAATCAGAAGCAAGAACCTGTTCACTAGCAAGTATGAACCTTTCTCTTGTCAGGGAATAGAACATACTTGTTCTAGATCTGGAATGTCTCTGAACAATTCTGGAACCCAATCAGATTTCACTCCTCATGCCGGAGTTACTCCCAGCAGTTCATATGGTCTCGGGTTAGCCTCAGGAGTTATTTTTAAGCTGCTACCTCTGCTCTGGATCCCACGTGATAAGTGGGTTGCATCTCTCCATTACAGAGAGAAAAGTAGAGGTCCTTCTGAGAAGCTGGCTTCTGTGGCCAAAGTCATGTTATAAGGGAAGGCCCCTATCCGAGAGTGACTGCTTTGGCCCTTTGCAGCTGTATTAGAAGGCGGCAGGTTTTTAAAAGGACCCTTCTGTGAGATTTGAGTGGTGACTTGTGTATTTTTAACCTTGTGTTTGGAAATAAAATTCACACTTTTAGGAAAGCTGCAAGGAAAAGACGGGTATAGAAATCATCCTTGCTGCCTGCATCACCTGGTGACTTTACCCCTTTGCCTTGTCTCTTGCTCTCTCTAGTGATGAATTGTGGGACATGAACCCAATCCTCAGGCTTTATTCTAGGACACTGCCTGTCTGGGTCAGAGGCGTTACTTCTTGACATGCAGGTGACCCCTGGGGGAGTGGCAGGAACAGGACATCTCATAGGCTAGCCCCCCAACATTTTGTGGGGGCACTGCCTGTCAGCGGCTTCTTCTGGAGTTTGGCAGGTACCCCTAAACCCAGAAGTCAGGCTCACCTCTGAGTTTTCTTCTTTGATCTTGGCTCCAAAGGGGTTTGCTTTCTTGTTGCTTTTTTATTCCTTCAAACAAATTTTTCTTCAGCTTTTCTCATTATTCTTAGAAGGTCGTCCCACAATACTGAGGCTGCCAAAGCAGATTCGGAATTTCTGGACACCTCTAATACAAAACTCTGAATATACCACCCCCATCCTGATACAGTGAAAAAATCTGTGCTCTCCTCTGCCTTCCCTTTTGCAGTGACTGAAGAACTAGAATCCTTTCAGTTCTACATAGAAAACAAATTTGTGTTCCACTGGAACCTCTGTCTAACCTTAGTCCCACATCATTTCTTATCTAAATCATTGTATCATCTCTGAGCTAACTGCCCCCTAAAAAATTTTAAACCCAAAAAAGATCAGATTCTGCTGAGGACATGAACTTGCTGTTGCACTTGGAATGAGATCCAGGCCATTGCCCTGGCCAGGTTGGCTGTGACCTGTTTGCCCAGGACAGTCCCGACGTATGGCTGTTACCCTGCCTTGTTTGTTAAGAGCACTTCCTTTCACTCTAAAAAGCGTTGTGGTTCAAATGATGAATTCTATGGCCATCCCACCTCAAAGGCTCTACCTGAACTGAGGTATGGAGGATGTTGCCTCTTTCTCTAGTTTCCTCACTTGGCACGCTGTCATTCACTTAGCTCCAACGTAACAGCCCCTTTCCAGTTTTGCAGTCACACCAGCTCATTCCCACCTTGAAGTTCCTTCTGTCTGGAAAGACTCAGGCCTTTCTTTTCATTCAGGTCTCAGCTCAACAGGCGCTGCCTTAGAAAGGCTGTTTCTGTCCTACCTTTCTAAATTAGCTCTATTTCAAACATACACTGTCACACCATTTGCTGATTTCTTTTGTGGCATGGACCACATGTAGTTACCGTGCACATTCATGAGTTTAATTGTTGACGGTTTTCTCCCTGACTAGAAGGCAAGTCCCTGAAGAACAGAAGTAGAGAACCCTTTTGCCACTGTTGCTGCTGTCCCCCAAATGCCTAGTTGGGTGGCAAATACATGTTTGTCAAATGAGTAAATAAAAACTGCATCTTTCTTGAGTTCTCAGAATATATTGTGGATGTTTTTACAAACTTTGCTTCAGATTTAACACCAGTAGGTGGTTGATTGTTGGAGTTTTTGATATGGATATTTGGTCATTCCTTTGTTTTGTTTTAAATGAAGTTTCTTTCTCTGATTGGTTCGTTGGATAATATTTCTGGTTTCAAAGCATGGAGTCAGTGAATGGATCCACTCTATCCTCTTTTCATCCTTAGACATTTTAAAACAAAGACAAAAGCATTAGATGATATAGCATCTCTAATGCAGGTTTATTTTGAATATATCATTTAGCATCTTTGGATGTCTTATTTTCAGCTGAGTAGAAGTCTCTAGGTTATGTCATGGCAACCTCTGGACATTTTCATATTATACCACCTTGCCAGGAATGCTAATATGCCCTATAAGGAGAATGTGTCCTTCACATCACCAGCCACCGCTTTCCTGTAAGAATCACAGCTGTAAAGAACTACTGTTATTGATGGCAGTGCTTTCTATTCTCAGATGTGGCTGGAGTACAATAAAGATTGAGAGTCATTGTTTCATATTCATATTGAATCTGTTGCCAGAAAGTATGAAAAATCTCCCCTTGATAATCATGCTATCAAATTTTCTTACTATTTGAAACAAAGTTTACTTTATAGCTATTGAAATAATTTAGGTCCTTATAGTCTCTGAGTGTTGGAGAACATTCTTACCCATTCATCCATAGGCTCCTTAATTAGTAATACCTGAGACTTTTAATGAAATTTAAAACTGCCTTGCCAATCACCTCAAATACATCAGATTAAAAGATTAAATCCCACCATGATCTGCTCAAGTTTACTTCAGGAATATAAGGTTAGTTGAATATTGCTGGCCGTATAGAAAGTTTTCAAAGTGATGTGCTTTTTTTGAAGGTTTTAATTGACCTTGCTATACTTTGGAAGTTTCCTTTATCTTAATATATTTTCCTTTATCTTAATATATTTTCCTTTATCTTCATATTTAACGAAAGAAATATTTGCTTTCTTAATATCTTTCAGACGTGAAGGTTGTGCAAGAGATCAAGCAGTTACCTCTAAAGAAAGACTTTTATGAAGAGAAGTTATCTCAGGCACTAGCGATGGAGAGATTTACAAACTATAGCCTGGAGTGTTCCATATTGGGGGGAAATTGGGACTCTGATGCTCTGTTTGAGAGGGAGCCGGTAAGTCAGGGGATAAATTATAGGCAAGAGATAATTTTAATAAAGAAACCCTTAATGAAAAAGAAACCATGACTGCAGTAATTATAGGTGAAGCTTCTATTTGAAAATAGTATATTTATAAAACAGATTATTCCCTCAGAAGAAAACATACATAATTTTGGTACACATAAGAAATATGTGACATTTAATGCATGTGAGAAAACTGAGCAGAATCTCCACACTTAACTCTAAAAAGATTTCATACTAGAGAAAAAGCCTATAGAAATATTGAGTGCACATTTAGTATGAGAAAGCCTTTGCTCAGCATTAAAAACTCATATTAAATATGTAAGTTCATTCTCCTCTACAAAATTACAAATTTTCCATAGAAGAAACAGTCTCTCCTGTTTTGGTTTTTTTCCCCCAAATATATATGATATAACTAGGCCCAGTCATTGTGACATGGTATACTCAGGAACTGAAGTCACAATTCTTGATACAGAGTGCTTCTTTCATGGTGTGTGGACACAGCCCATCCACTTAGAGCCCTCTGGGCTCATGAGCACAGTTTGATCAGGAATGTATTTATATCTTTTAAGGGTTTGGTGACCATCAGGGATATGGCTGTGGACTTTTCCCAACAGCTTGTCCCAGCTCAGAAGAGTTTCTGTAAGAATTTGACGTGGGAGAACCATAGTCACCTAGGGTCAGGAGGTAAGGATGTACCCTCTGACATGTCTAACTTTATCTTCAGGGGCCCCCCTTTTCATTCCTCAGTTTTAAATTATGGGGTAGAGGAGAGGGTCTTCCGAAAAGCTGTTGTTTAAGTTAAAAGCAGAGTTTTAAGTCCTGATTCCTAAGTGTTTAACATTTGTAGAATTGGAAGTTGATAGCTTCATTATGCTTGAAGCTTCATCTTTGTGTACATCAGATTCCTTACTTTTCTTTCTACCTGTTCCTGTAATAATCACTTTTCTATCAAAAATCAAGGAAAACTGGTTCTCAACTTTGGAATGCCAAGAGTATGACCAAATCCCATCTCTTTTCATATATGCAGGACATAGTGTTTCAAAGCCAGATTTGGTGTCCTTATTGGAACAAAGGAAGGAGCCCTGGATGGTAAAAAGAGAGCAGATGAAAGACCTGTTCTCAGGTAAGTTCAGGAGAATGTGGATGTGGAAAAGCCACTGAAGTGAGATTTTAGCTTTTTTCAAAGAGGCTGAATCCTCAGTAATGTACACAGTAGAAAATTCTTAACAAGTCCCCCAGATCTGAAGAGGAAATTGAAATCTGTTAGTCTGGGCTTCCAAAATTTTTCTCTTTCCTCTGTCTTTTCCCCTTCTCTCTAAATTATAACTCATTTCCCTGTGGTCTGAATCCATTTTTTTTCCAGCTCTTTTTCCTTTGCCTCTCTGACATGTTTCAGCCTCTAAAGTGCCTTAAGGATCCTTTTCCTGACTCAGGTACTGATAAAGGTTTGCTCTTCTTTGATTAAATGGTCATTCATGTGCTTAAGAATCCATTCCTGTAAGAACCGTGAATTGAAATGTATTCGAATGAACCAATCAGCTTGGTATTGGCAGGCCACTGGGGGAAGGGGGAATGTGCACATGGATGTAAACAATCAAAGAATTATTCTCATTAAATGATAAGACATGTTTAAGGATAAATTGCATGACGTAGAGTTTGCAGAATTTCAAATAAGACATTACAGAGATAAAGGAGATGTTATTCCCAGTGTCTTCTGGGACAGGGTGGGCAGAAGTCATATTGTTAGATGACGTATATAGAGTGTCTCTTCCTCTTTATGCATGAGGGAAGGGAAAATAATTTCCTTAATAGTTATAGTTTGTAGAAAATACGTTACCTCATGTTTGGAAAAATAATTGAAAATCATGATTCGTATCACGTTAGCACGGACAACTTTAGACAGTTTCAAGTCAAGGAAGATACATATTTTTCACATAATAGAAATTAGAGGATGTAGTCAGTTGTGCATACAGATGTTTTTCATTTGCATCCCATGTTGTATGCACCATTATAATATAAAATATATATAGTATGGTATAGTATAAGTGGCTTACATTTCTTGCTATTAAAAATATAGTTACAATAGGGATCTTTATGTAAGGGGAATATATGCATTTTGTGTGTATTCATATCAGTATCCCTGGATAGGAATATCTGTTAGACCCTAAAAATTTTGTTTTTAGTGACTCGCAATGATTAAATTATGAGTTTAATTGTACCCTCATAGTATTGTATGTTTTCACGAAAATTTTATTTATTACCTAGTGAGAGATTATAGCCTCAAATTATAGTTAGCATTTTTTTTATTGCTTATGTGATTGAATAGTTTCCCCTAAAGTTTCATTAGTCTCTTAGTCTTTTTTGTAATGTCTCCTCATTTATACCCATTTATGTAATTCATGTCTTAGATATTTTCTTAATGGTCCCTATGACTTTTTTTTTTTTTTTGGCATGTGCAGGCTCCGGGAATCGAATCTGGGTCTCAGGCATGACAGGCGAGAATTCTAACACTAAGCTACTCCACCATTAATGGTCCCTATGACTTTTATGTATAAAATACAAATTCTTTAGTGTATTGTCTCAAACTATTTTTCACATATGCTAATCAGACTTTTTGTTTTAATTAGGCCTTTTGAAATTGTGATGTGAAAATTTTCGATTTCGATTTCTATGTTGTCTAATATATTATTTCTTTTATGATTTCTTCTTTTATTGTGTCCTTAGAAACTTGATACATGTGTTTCCACTTCATTTTTTTAAATGGCTGTTTGGTATTATGGTGTATGGAGATCCCAGAATTTATCTAATTTCCAATTGAGAACATTTAAACATTTAAGATTTTTCTGATTTTTATTTAAACTAAAGATGGTCCTGTGACTTGTATATATCTCCTCGTTTACATGGCAAAATATTTATTTTCCTAGAAATAAATTTGCATGGTAAATATATATATGTATATATTAAATTTTATGGATATTTCATTATACCATTGGTGAACAGCTTTTGAAAATACCTTTTTCTAGACTTCCTTAACAATTGGATATTTTTTAGATTTTTTCTTTGAGATTTTTTCTAAGCCATTAGATGAAAAAGGATGTTTTGTCAATTTGTATTTCCCTGATTACTTGTGTTGTTGAGAATACTTGCAAATTAAGTCTGTTTGAAATTCATATTCTGTTATTGGTATGTTTATATCCTTTACCCGCATTTCTGTCACATCGTATTTCTTGTCTTTCTATAGTAAGGAAATAAATCCTTTTTTAAAAATTTGGTGAGTACTTCTCCCAATTTAATATAGCCTGTAAGTTTGCAAATGGCATTTCTCACCATACAGTAGTCTAAGTTGAGAGATATTTTCATTTTTAAAAGCATTTACTTTGTTGGCTTTTTATTTGCTTTACTCTTAGTTTTTTCTTTTTATGATTGATGTATTATTCTCATTTGTACCATATAACAAATTTGTTTGGCCTTGCTTCTATTATTTAATTCTTCCTTTCTCTCCTTTCTCCTCTCCTACCTTCCCTTCCTTCCCATTCCTCCCTCCCTTTCTTAGATTTTCCTTTCTTACCTGTCTTTTTTTTGTGTGATTGATTTTTTCTGTTTCATTTGTTTACTTTTACTGTGGTAAGGTATACTTAGCATGAAGTTTGCTATTTTAACTGCTTTACAGTGTACAATCCTGTAGCATTAAGAACATTCGCCGTGTTGCACAGCCATCACCATGTCTAGTTTCAGAACCGTTTCCTAACCCAACTACAGCCATTAAACAGTCACTCCCCAATGCCCACCCCTCAGCCCTGGTCCCTGGCACCCACTAACCTGCTTTCTCTATATGTAGATTTGCCGATTCTGGATATTTCAAATAAATGGACTCATACAATATGTGACCTTTTATGTCTGACTTCTTAAACTCAGTTTGATGAATTTCTTAGATTACAGTGTCTTTCTTGTTGCTTTGCCATGCATTTTGAATAATTTTGGTGATGTGATAACATGGCATTTAATGATGACTGATTTGCCACCCAGTACAGGATAGACAGTAAGTAAGAGGGAAAAGATAAAGGCAGCAAATGTCATAGCCTGTATTATTATGTGGTTTATTACATGGTGGTGTGATGGCAAAACACTTCCAACACCTTACCCTACTGAAACGTAACTGATAATTTACTTTTTTTCTCTACTCCTCTACTCACCTTTCCCCAAGTTTTTATATGAACACTCATAATCTGGGGTCTTACATGCATTGTAGACTACATAATTTATGTGGTAATTATTAGTAGATTCACCAGTCTTCCTTTTAGGACATTCCTTTATTCTAATACATAATAAAGGAAATGTTTATTTTCTTGATCTTTCAGGCCAGAGATCTGTGTGTGAGACCCAGGAATTATTTCCAAAGCAGGACATATATGATGAAGTGGTAATGGACAGAATTTCAGATACTAAACTTGAGTGTTCCTCTTTCAAAGAAAACTGGGATTCTAAGGGCCTGTTTGAAAGGAAGCTGTTGGGTCAGGAGACCCAATTAAAGCAAGAGACAATCAGTCATAACAAAATCCTCTCTAAAGGAAGAGACCGTACATATAACAGATCTGGAAGATGGTTTCATTTGGGCAACTCAGAAGAGAAAGTTCATAATCGTGACTTACTTAAGAAAAGTTTCCCCCAAAATTCAGTGCTAATAAAATCTACAGGAATTTATGCAGGAAAAAAACTTTTCAAGTGTAATGAATGTAAGAAAACTTTTACCCAGAGCTCATCCCTTACAGTTCACCAGAGAATTCATACTGGAGAGAAACCCTATAAATGTAATGAATGTGGAAAGGCCTTCAGTGATGGTTCATCATTTGCACGACATCAGAGATGTCACACTGGTAAGAAGCCCTATGAGTGTATTGAGTGTGGCAAAGCTTTCATACAGAATACATCTCTTATTCGTCACTGGAGATATTATCATACTGGGGAGAAACCTTTTGATTGCATTGATTGTGGGAAAGCCTTCAGTGATCACATAGGACTTAGTCAACATAGGAGAATTCATACTGGAGAGAAACCTTACAAATGTGAGGTGTGTCACAAATCCTTTAGATATGGCTCATCCCTCACTGTACATCAAAGAATTCACACTGGAGAAAAACCCTATGAATGTGATGTTTGTAGAAAAGCATTCAGTCATCATGCATCACTAACTCAACATCAAAGAGTGCATTCTGGAGAGAAGCCCTTTAAATGTAAAGAATGCGGTAAAGCTTTTAGACAGAATATACACCTTGCTAGTCATTTGAGGATTCATACAGGAGAGAAACCCTTTGAATGTGGAGAATGTGGGAAATCTTTCAGCATCAGTTCACAGCTTGCCACTCATCAAAGAATTCATACCGGAGAGAAGCCCTATGAATGTAAGGTTTGTAGTAAAGCATTCACGCAGAAGGCTCACCTTGCACAGCATCAGAAAACTCACACAGGAGAGAAACCGTATGAGTGTAAAGAATGTGGTAAAGCTTTCAGCCAGACCACACATCTTATTCAACATCAGAGAGTTCATACTGGAGAGAAACCCTATAAATGTATTGAATGTGGGAAGGCTTTTGGTGATAACTCATCCTGTACTCAGCATCAGAGACTTCACACTGGCCAGAGACCTTACGAATGTATTGAATGTGGGAAGGCATTCAAGACAAAATCTTCCCTTATTTGTCATCGTAGAAGTCATACTGGAGAGAAACCTTATGAATGTACTGCATGTGGTAAAGCCTTTAGCCATCGTCAGTCCCTTAGTGTACATCAAAGAATTCATTCTGGAAAGAAACCGTATGAATGTAAGGAATGTAGAAAAACCTTCATCCAAATTGGACACCTTAATCAACATAAAAGAGTACATACTGGAGAGAGATCCTATAACTATAAGAAAAGCAAAAAGGTCTTCAGGCAGACTGCACACTTTGCTCATCATCAGAGAATTCTTACTGGGGAGTCATCAACACACCCCTCCTTACCTTCCTCATCAAGTCCTGTGGATCTTTTTCCCAATTTTCTCTGGAATTCATCCTCACTCCCATCACCATAGTCTCCAGATACCATCGTGGCACCTAGGCCAATCTTAGAGTGTCCTTTCGTTTTGTTTTGTTCCTTACAAGCTTATTCTTCATATTGAAGCCACACTAGTTTTTAAAATGTTTAAACATAATTCTTTCCTTCTTTGTTTAAATTTGCATTGAGGTCACTTGAATTGATTAAGCATAAGATGTGTCTAGCACAGTGCCTGGTCCATGCTAAGTATACGATATAATAGCTGTTTTAAAACATTATTTTTGGACATGCAAGAGATACCATAATAAGCGCTGAGTAAAATGATGCAGTAGAGCAGGACTAGGACCCAGATTCTAGAACCGAAACATGAGTTCTTGGGGTATGTGATGCAGTTTGGCCAATATGGGTTTAAAACTTGATTACCTAATGTTGAGTTAGTATTGTGACTTTCCATCGTATCTCCGTGAATGTAAGGTAATGTGACCTTGGTGAGAAATCTCAACGTTATTCTATACCTGATAACAGTTTTAGAAAGTGTCTAGAGAAGATGGATGAGTAGGCAATTTGGAACAAAAGACTCAGAAAAATGCAAGATTTATATGCATAAAGTTAAAGCTACTGACATCTTACTTGAGAATTAGCAAATTTGGTGAGATATGATCTAAAGTCAACTAGGTTTGTGAATGAATTATTTTAAACTTTCAAGTAATTATTAACCCTGAGGTAAACTGATCTAGAATAGAGGTCAGCAAACTGAGACTTGTGGCCTAAGTCCCGTGTTTGACTCTAGGTAAGAATTTTTTTATATTTTTAAGTGTTTGAAAAAAAAGTGAAGACAAAAACATTTTGTCAGTGTGAAAATTAAAGTTAGTTCCCATAAGTAAAATTTTATTGGAACATAGTCACATCCATTTGCATATTTGCAACATCAGAGTTAAGTAGTGAGAGAAATCGCATGTCCTGTAAGGTCAAAAATACTTACCTTCTGGCCCTTTATGAAAAATGTTTGCTGTTCTCTGCTGTAGAGCAGAAATTAGCAAACTACAACTCATGAGCCAAATCCAGTCTGCTGCCTGTTTCTGTAAATAAAGTTTTATTGGACCACAGTCACATGCTTGTTTATGTTTTGTTTTTGGCTATTTTCACATCATGGTGGCAGATTGAGTAGTTGCAAGAAAATTCATGGCCTGCAAAGCCTCAGTTATATTTACCGTCTACCCTTTTATAGAAAAGGTTTGCCAACTCTTGCTCCAGAGCAGACAAAAATATACAAATGTTCTAATTCTATGCGGGGAAGACAACTCTGACATCAAAAACAAAGAAACTGTAAAGCAATTTATTTATGAATATAGATGTAAAGGACATTAGTAAACTATATTCTAAAATAGAAAATATCTATAAAAGGAGAAATATGACATTTTCCTAGATGAAACACTCAGTACTATTTGAGTGTTTGTAAATTGTAATTCTGAACAGAATCCCAATAGTATATGTTTACCTTGACAGTTTATTAGAAAGAACCTGAGGAAGGGTCATTAAACCAGAATTTTTAAAACATTTATGATAATTCAGAATAGCAAAGAAATTTCAAATAGGTTTCTTTGCACTGGAGGTTTTGATGTATAATAAAACATTTTCATATTGGGGAAATGATGTTTCAACAATTAAGTACCCACTTCTTCCTACCGCCCCCCCCAAAAAAAAATCAAGACGCACACTTTATACCTTTCAGAAATACATTATACGATATAATGTAGTTCTAGGACATGAAATCCTAGAAAACATAATAGAGTAAGTTGCCCTATGTAAAGATTTAAAACTTCTGGGGTACAATGAGGAATGGAAGGGGTGGAACTGTGGTGTATACTGAGTGGCTACAAGAAGGAACGAAGTCGTGAGGCATGCAGTTAGCTGAATGAACGTTAAGAGCTGTATGTTGAATAAAATGTCAGGAACAAAAAGACAAATGTCATGCCTCAATCATGTGCTAAGAATAATATAAAAAGTCAGTGAATTAAAGTTGAGAGCATTGGTTTTCAGCTCGCGGCTTAAGGTAAGCGGTCTTAGATTGTAAGCTGTTACAGCAGTCACATATATTCAGGAGTTGTAACTTAATTCTAAATTCTGAGATAGTGAGCTGTTCATATATAAACATGGTCTTTCCCAGAAACTAAGGGTGTATATGTGACACCTCAGACTCAAAGTTAGACCTCTGAAGCTATGAAAGTCAGCAGTACCCCATACAGGAACTGTTTAAAAAGTTGAAAAAGTGATCAGACATCAAAATAGAGATAAGAATAAAGCTGATCTGGAGGGGAGTAAGGTACATCAGAAGACTGGGTAAAGGATGATACCGTCCACATTTTAAAACTTCAATTTCTGTGTGAGACTAAAGTGAGGGATGTTTATTTGGTGCAAAATTTGTAGTTTTGGATAGTGCATTTCCTAATTTCACTTGTATGGTCAGTTTAGTTGAACACCGTAAGTACATGGAATCTTGAATGTGTATGAGATTTTGTTGGTTTGTTCAGGTTAGTGTGATGCTCCAAAAAATCCCAGAGTGATTTCGGCAGTGAATAAAGAAATATTTGCAAAGTCCCCTTGGGGGAATGGGGAGAAAGGATGAAATACTAAAAAAAAAAAAAAAAAAAAAAAAAAAAAAAAAAAAGCACCAAAAAGTTTAAACACAATTTGCATAAAATGTATGCAACATATGTATAATACAGGATATGTCATGAACTAAATACTATTTTACATGCCGAGGAAGAAATTGACAGTGCATATAGATAGGTATCTCACAGTTGAATCAAATAAATAAATTTGTGATGTTCTTAAGGTCACTAATCAGGAAATGCAAATTAAAACATTCTTGGCACTCAGATTGATTTTTAAAAATATGGATAATACCCAGTACTGGGATCAGTGTAGGAAAACAATTGTTCACATTAAAAGTATAAATTTTTCTCCTTCCTTTTTGGATAGCAATATGGCATGCCATTGTAAATACATTCTTTTTGATACATTCATTCTAGATGTATGAATTTATTCCATTGAAATAGATGTAAATAATATTTATTGCAGAAAGGTTTTAATAGTGGTAAATAGGATTTTAGTTTCCTGTGGAGCTGATAAATTGTGGCTATTTGATACTGTGTTGTGCAGTTAGCAGAAAGAGGTTATACTCTGTATACTTCCATCGAAAACCATCCACAATAAATTAAAATAAGCAATTTGCAGAACTTTATGTGTAAAGTCATCTTGTAGAGTCCAAATTAATATTGAATATATATGTTGAAAGTGGTTTTTATCTTGAGCACACAAACTTTTCTAGCTCTTTTGGAGCACTTTCCTGCCGGCTCCTTCCACGTTGTGCCGGTGAGCTGCCAGGCAGACCAACTCTAGTTAGGTTAGTCACGTTTATTTGTATTTTGATTGGAAACACAGGGACAAGAGCAGGGCCAGCACTGAGCCTTAGGAACCTTAGCGGCTTTGATTGTTTTTTTTCGGTCTCTGTCCATTTTGATTCACAGATATGTCTTAAAGCCTCATTACGGAGACCATCAAGTCTGAGAATTAGGATCTGGAGAAGCCTGATTCCAAGCGTGACTGTGGCTTTCGGTGGTTGATGTGTCTCGACAGTGGCTGTTGGCACGCGGCGTGCAAATCAGTAAGTGAAGGCGCAGGGCGCTCGGACCGCGCGTGTGGCCTGCGGGATGCCTTTCCCAGAGCACCTGCCACGTGCCGGACACTTCCACCCGCGGGGGCGCCCGCCCGCCCGGCCGAAAAGGCGCGCGCCTGCGCGGAGCCCTCGTTCCGGGGGGGGGGGGCGGTAAAACGGTAGCGCGTGACGGCTGGTGGGCAGGAGACAATACCAGGCGGCGCGGTGGGGCGAGGGTTTGGCGGGCTTGTAGGGAAAAGTCAGCCTTGCCCTCCAGGAAGAGAAAATGAAAGCGGCGGGTGACCGGCCACAAGCGGGAGGCCAGCGGAAGGTGCCCTCGGGAGGCCGCCCCCCGCCACTCAGCCAACACCGTGGAGGTCCAAGGCTCACACAAGAACCCACGAAGGGGAACCCTGCGGGCCACGCTGCCGACGGGTGGGACCAACCCCGCTCCACGCGCCGCGGCCCAGGCCCCGCCCCCGCTCCCGCCCCCGCCCCGCCTTCCCGGGCCCCGCCCCCTGCCGGCCGCCCGCCGAGCGTCAACGCGCCCAATGCGCCTGCGCCCTCCACGCCTCTAGGGACCGGTGTCGGCGCTGGGGATCAGGAACCAGGTCTGAGCTCTCTGGGTTGACAGCTGCGCCTCCCGCGGCGTGGCCCGTTTCATTAGGGTGTCCTGTATATCCGGGGAGCAGACTTGGTGCTGAGAGGCTGCTGGACGGCCCGATCCCGGACTGGGAAATTAAAGCAGCGCTGATACAACTGAGAGGGCTGCGACCTGCAGACTCGGAGATGAACCTTTCCAGGCTGCCTTGCCTCCCGGAACTACGTTTCCCAGGGGGCTTTGCGGCGGGGGACACGCCTCTTCCGGTGGCCACTTGGAGCCCGCACGAGGCACTTCCGGCCAGGTTCTGAGAAGAAGTCCTTGGTGGGTAGGCGGCAGTTCTGGGTCCGGGCCCTGCCCAGGGAGGCGCGCCGGGGTCCGCGTTTGGGCTCGCGGGCGTGGGGCCGGGGGTGTCGCGGGCTGAACGTGCGACTCGATGGCTATGTGGTTGACAGTGCTCGGTGCGAGTGACTGTGTGAAGTGTGCCTTGCCGGGGCTGGGCAGGCATGTGTGGCAGTGGCGCGTCCGCGCCTGCTGGCGTGTGGGAGACGGCGTCTGCGGGAATGACTGAAGGATCGGAAGTGGCTGAGAAGCTAGAAACTCCCGGAGGAGACCCCCACCCGCCCCCTAACAAGAGCCTGGCGTGGGCCCAGTCCTAGGAAGGAACCCAGGCGGGGTCGCTGCGCTAAAGCCATTGCTTGCCTGCCCTGCCTGGAGGGAACAAAGCTCAGGAGATGTCCACACGTCCACGGGGCAGTGAGGAGTGGACGCCACGGGGCCTGAGTACAGAGGTAAGGGTGACAGGTGACTTGGTTACGAAGAGTGAAAACTGACAGTGGCTTCCTACCGAGCTTAAAGCCCCTGGCCTCCAAGGCTAACGGACCCCAGAGTACAAGCATTTGGGGCTCACCCAGGCCAGAGTGTGGTGCTAAGGCCCGGCAGGGATCCTGACCCAGAGCCACCTGACCACGCGTCCGCTGCTTCTGGGTTCTGAGGTTATCTCCAAGGACCCAGAAGACAACAAGTCCCACTAGGTACCTCTGAGTGAAAGAATGACCCCTTTGCCTGCTGCTTTTCAAGTTTGGTTTTTTTACGGGCCAGAGCCCTTCACATGTATCCCTGTGGCCTGGGACTCAGAAGGAAGGTGAGATTCATGGCTCCATCCACAAATGCTGAGGGATTCCAGCCTTCCTATGGCCTACTCAGCTCCTGCTCAATGAAAGACAGTATCCCCCTTCCTCTGTGTGTGTGTGAATAACTAGAGGGAGAGGGGGAAGAAGCACCGCTCAGCCCTATTGGCCTTTGCTTATTTGCTGCACGCAGTAGGAGCTGATACTGAGGGGTGAGCATGTGCCAGGCATAGGTCTAAAATCTTTTGAAGTATTAACACCCGAACTGGCAGCTTTCTGAAATAGGAACTACATTTATCCCCTTTTTACAGATGAGGACGCTGAAGCACAGAGAGGATAAGTAGTTGGTAATAACTAGAAGAGGCAGCTCCAGAGTAGGCTGACTCCGTGGTCCCCCTCTGTATCCACTCAACTGCCCAAAGTAGGTATTCTTAACCCCACTTAACAGTTGAGGAAACCCACTTTGAGGGGGTTAAATAACTTCAAGTGTTCAAATTCCGAAATCTCCAGTGTTTTTGTTATTTTGTATGTGTGTGTTTTATTTTTTATTTTTTTTTTTTTAACTCTATGACCCCCAATTTCCTCTTATGTGAAGTGGAGATGACAATATGTAATTCGTAGGACTGTTAAAAGAGTTAAATGAGCTCAACCATGTAAAGCACTTGGTATAGTCCTTGCCATATACCAAGTGCGCAGTAAGTGTTCATGTTTTCATTGTTGTAATACTACTTTGAGTAGGCAATGGAGTTTAGAGGAAAGAAGCCAGAATAAGGGAATTTAAGGGATCCCTGAATACGGTATTCGATCAGGTACTTTTATCCTCTTCTCTAACTGAAGGAACTTGGTTCAGGACTTCTCCAAAACTTGCCAGAAAGCAAAATGAAAACCTGGGTCTTGTGACTTTTTTTTTTCCCAAAGACGGGGAAAATGACTATCTTACAGATAATGAGCAGTCTGTCACAGATCTCTCCTTCAGCATCAGTTAGTGTTTCTTTTTGTTGTGTTGTTTTGGTAAAGTAATCATGAAGTTTACCATCTTAAGCCATTTTCATCAGTGACGTGTAGTACATTCACAAATTTGTTCAATCATCACCACTGTCTAGTTTCAGAATATTTTCCCCGTAAGGAAACTCTGTGTATACCCATTAAGCAGACATAACTTTTTGTGCCCAGTTGCCTGTAAGCCACATCACCATTTTATTTTAACAAAAATAATGTCTTACTGGAAGATGGCTTTCTCCATGACAGTTATCGCATAGAATCTTTGGGGGCATATTTTCTTTTTAAGCCATGTTCTCTTTAGCAGGTAACTTGGGCAGACCTTGGTTAAAGACTGGACTCTGTTATTTAGAAGCTGTGTGACTTGTTCAAAAAACTTTGGTTATCCCAGCTTTCATGTGTTGTATGGTATTGTTTTCATTGACGATGGTGGAGGTTAATGAGAGTATTAATATATACACTACATCTGACACTACATCTGGTACATCTCTGTTATTAATGAGTGGATGATTTTGAGAGAGAGAGAGAGAGGTTGTGTTTCTGCTGAAATCCTAGAGCAGAGGGAGAACCCCAGCTGTAAATTATAGTTCGCCAGCAACCTCTCTGGGCTGTGGGGGACAAAGAGTGTCAGGTAGAACAGAAGGAGATAAAGGGAAGAGAGGATTTCTAGGATGTGGTTATTGAATTTATTCAGTTTTTTCTCCCCCAGCTCTGCCCTCAGGGAAAAGCCCTTCTTTAAATGAGAAGCCAGGAAGAAGTGGAGGTAACAGCAATTGAACTTTTTAAAACCATGTCTCAGGTGAGTATTACTTTTTAGGGTTTGGTAGTTTCCCTCTGAAAATTGGCTGCTTTAGAGTTCCACCCAGGAGTGTGGTTGCTGTTTGCTCCCATCCTGTTTCGTCCCAGTCTGATGAGTGATTTGGCCACAGGCGTAGACTCAAAGAACCCAGTGCCTCCTATGAGCTTCATCTTCTTCCTTCAAGAAATGATCAAGTCTGAGCCCTGTTGTGCTCAGTGTTTTCATAGGCATCTGACAGAGCAGAAATACAGTCCTTGGAGGGAATTTGTGACCCATTGTGTGCCTGATCCCTAATTCTCAGTCTCATCTCAGGGAGCTCATGATCTGTTGGAGGAAATAAAAGACAGCAAACATTTATACACAGTGATAAGGGCTGTAGACAGAGAGTAGACTACCTGTGGGATAGTGGGGCAGGGCCATTACTACCCTGTATGGTGCTCTTGGATGAATTAGACATTGTGCTCCTTCCTCTGGACTGGGAAGCTCTGTGACAGGGCACAGAGTCTTGTAATAGGAAGCATACCTTATTTTAGCTTTTTCCTTTCCAAACTCAGAAGAGAAAGAGTTAGGAAAAATTCACAGAGGAAATGATTCCTGAGTTGCATGTTACAGTAAGGGGAGGAGTTGTGCAGGCACAAGTGGGACAGGTGGCATTCTGGCCAGAGCATGCAAAGGCTTCCCCTCCCCACTTGACCATGGAGCTGTGAGCATCTTAAAGTGCCATGGAATTTTTAGCTTTCTGGGATGAAGGACCAAGAGCTATTTAAACAACCTCTTTATTATAGGCAGATTGTTGCCAGTGTTTTGCTATTTAATATAAAGTGTGGCAAAGATGATCCTTGGTAGCTGAATTTTTGCCCTAATCTCTGATTGTTTTCTTTGAAAAAATTCCTTGAAGGTTTTCATTACTTGGGAATTGGAATTTCTTAAACTTATACTACTTCAGAACATTTTTAATTTTAATATTTTTGTGGCCCAATAATAGAAGCCCAAGAGTTATAATTCATGTTCTAATTAAAATGGTTTTAATTTTCAAATTTGATTCATAAACTTAGAAAACTAAGCAAATAAAAATAACTTTGAATAATTAAATTACTTTTATATCAGAGATAAAGAGCAAATTATATTGAAACAAAACACCTTTTTTTCTCAAATACAAGGCCACAAAACATACCAAACTAATGGAGCGTTTACCTTAGAGCATGAGCATTTAAACATTTTAAACAAAAGCATTATTTGCATTTGTCAAAGGAAAATATTTTAAGAATGTCACATATGGCATAAACATTAGTAAATGGACTCTGGAACAGACTCTGTACTCCTTGGATACAAATTTTAGTTCCACTGTATATTAGGTATATCACTTTAATTTCGGTTATTAATTTCAATGTCCTCATCTGTAAAATGGGGATAATTGATAGGACTAATTGATAGGACTGTTGTGAACATTCATGAGTTAATAAATTTTAAGTATTTAGATTAGTGCCTGACACATAGCACTGAGTGTTAGCTATATAAGTTATTGTTGTTGCTGTTAGTCAAATGTAAATGCATTGAAGAGAGTTAGTGGTTATGTACATACAGATATGTTTGTATATGTCTAAAGAAGAGTCTTAAATATTCATTTTGTGGTTGGCAGAATTCTAAAATTACCCTTCATGATCTATATCCTTTATAATCCTTTCCTGTTTATTGTAGGTGAAATCTGTTAATATAATGAGCAGTTACTCCCATGATTAGCCTATTAATCAATTAACTTAGAGTTATGCAAAAGAGAGATTATCCTGTGTGGGCCTGACCTAATAAGGTGAATCCTTTTAAGATGAGGAAAGATAATCCTGTTAGCCTTGAGGAAGCAGAATGTGTTTACGGAGGTAGAGAGGAGGATGGTTATTTTTTGCTAAAAAAAAAAAAAAAAGAGAAAAGATATGAATATGTAGGAAAATACTGAAGATCTGTTTTCTTCTATGGAGAAGTTCCAAAATTCTTATCATAGTTACAATTACTTTTTTAAAAATGACCATCTTCTTCATCATTCATTTTGTAAAAATATACTTGAAATGTAAACAAATATTTGAAATGTCAGCAAGTCTTATCAGGAGTCCTTTAGAAATTGAAAGTATGGACTCCACTTCTTCCCTATACATATACAAATATATACATAATCAGTATATAATCATTAACTTTCTTCAGTGTAAACTAATAGTTCACAATCAAGCTCAGAAACTTCTGTGGAATGGCTTCCTATAGATAAAGCAATTAACTTTGTAAGCGGAAGAAGTTTGGGCAAAGAAAACTTTTCTTTGAATGAAGTTTTAAATAGATGGATTGAAATATTTGCATTTTAGAATAATTGATTATTTAGAGCAGAGTTTTCAAAAGTGCAAGCATTTAAAACTGCTGTGGCATATACAAATGACAGATAGGTAACTCAGCAACTAGGTAAAATGAACACTTGTGCCTGTTTGAAAGGATTATGTACCCTAGAAAAGCCCTGTTTTAATCCTGATTCATCACATGGAGTCAGCCGTACTTTTAAACCCTATTCAGTACTGTATTTTGGAAACTGATTTGATTATCTCTGTGGAGATGTGACTCAACCAATTGTGGGTATTAACTTTTGAATAGAGGGAGGTGTGACTCCACCCATTCCAGGTGGGTCTTGATTACTTTACTGGAATCCTTTAAAAGAGGAAGCATTTTGGAGAAAGCTTCAGAATGAGGAGAACCAGAAGAGTCCATGCTGCCAGAGACCTTTGGAGATGAGGAAAGAAAACATCCCCAGAGGAACTTCATGAAACAAGCCTGGAGAGAAAGCTTTCAGACGTTGCCATGTTTGCCATGTGCCTTTCCAGTTGAGAGAGAAACCCTGAAGTTCATCGGCCTTTCTTGAGTAAAGGTAACCTCTTGTTGGTGCCTTAATTTGGCCATTTTTATAGACTTGCTTTAATTAGGACATTTTCACGGCCTTAGAATTGTAAAGTTGCAGCTTACTAAATTTCCTTTTTTAAAAGCTGTTCTGTTTCTGGTATATTGCATTCTGGCAGCTAGCAAACTAGAACAGCACTCATCTGAATTTTCATTCAACAAATGAGATCTTTGGTATTAGCAGTAAGATTCTCAGTTCAGTTTACAAAACTATTATGGACGGTGGATTTTTTTCCCCTAAATTGCTCATCTAATGGGCATAGTTCTAATATCTTTAGCATGGAACTTGAAAATCAAGTCTCTCTTCTTCGTCACAAAGATAATAAAGTTATTATATGATGGCTCTGTATCACTTTCAAATTCTGAATTTAACAGAATTACACACATTAGTTTCTTCTCATTGAGCAAGTCATTTGAAAAATATTTGTGCTTTTTCCTTACATACTTGCTAAATGTCTTCAAGGTTATAAAGTTGAAGAACTATTATGTGATATACAAGAAGCACTGAACATCAGGAGGCATTTTATTTTCAATGGAATGATTTAAAATAACAGTAACTTACATTGAATTTGGGAGGGTCCTGGCACTGGTAAGATGGACTAAGCATACTCCACCCTGTCTTTCCCATTGAAAGCTGCTATAAAGCTAAGACAGGATTTTTGGAGCAGCTATTTTAAGACTCTGAAAAGTAAGTCATAGCAGGTAGTTTGGGAAAGAAGCCCAGAATATGAAGTACCAAACCTGTGGCACATTTACATTTTTTCTCCTCTCTTATCTCCTGACATGGATTCAGCAAGCCCCAAATCTGGAAATGGGCATTGATGTGGACAGAAAGTGCTCCAGGAGAAACCTAGTTTTAACTCAAGGAGTGGGAAAGAGATATGAAACACTGGGAAGAATACCTGTTTTTTTTTCTTTTCTGTGTTCTCATGCCTGAGCAGCAACCATTGGGGTCTGCAGGAAACTAAAATTCTGAGGGAGGAGAGATATTCTGTTTGATCAGAGATGCTGGGTTCTAAGAGGATAGTGTAAACCCCTGTTGCTTTTTTCGGTTTCTGTGTTTCCCCTACTTTTCCCAAGAGTTGGGTGCAGTCATAGGAAGTGTGCAGCAGAATGACATAAATAAGGCCCCAGCTTTCTTGCTGGAGTACCAGAAAGGGGAACTGCAGGGAACTGTAAAGTACAGGGGAGATTATGAAGAGGAAGGAGCTTTGGAAAGCCCTGTAAAGTTGTTATGAACTCTTGGGCTTATTCCAAATTGTACATGCATATAACTGACCCTGAAGAGCAGAACATAGGTGAGAACTGAACCAAAGGGTAATGTCCAGATCCTAGACTGGCCCCTGCATGGTGCACAAGTGGGACAGAGGCAAATATTGCCACATTGCCTTTGAAAATGGAATTGACTTTGAAGGTACAACCCATAGAAGGCCGATTAGAACTTGTGGCCTGGGCAAAAATATCAACATTCAACATAGAATTAAAGCAAGACACAGAATCTCGTGATATAATAATAAAAATGTCCAGGATACAATCCAGGATTACTCAATTTATGGGAAAAAAAACAGGAAAATCTCAAATAACATGGGGAAAGACCACCAACAAATACTAACATTGAAGACACAGTTGTTGAAATTATCTGGCAGAGACTTTAAACCAACTATTATAAATATGCTCCAACAAATAAGGGTGAACGTTCCTGAAACAATTGGAGAGATAGAAAGTCTCAGCAAAGAAATATAAAATGTAAACAAGAAATGAAAATACAATAACCAAAATAAACTTACTGGATGGGCTGTGTTTGGCAAAAATACATATCAAGAATGAAGGTAAAATAAAGTTTTCTCATATGAAGGAAAACTTAGTTCATTGACAGCAGACCTACTCTAAAAGAATTGCTGATGGAAGTTCTTGAGATAGAAATTGTAACAGAAGGCAACTTGGAACATCGTGAATGAAGAACAACATAAATAATAAATATCTATGTAAATATAATAGATGTTCTTCTCTAGAGTTCTTTCAAATATCTTTAATGGTTTCAAACAGAACAGGATTTAAACATAGGTAGTCTGGCTTCAGAATCTACGTTCTTAACTACCATGGTATACTACAGTTAGCTAAAATAAAGTATAAAACTTTCGTTGAGTTATGTAAAAACCAAATGTTTCACCTGTTTTCCACCTCCTCTTCTTCCTTTTCTTCCCCTTTCACATACCTCTTTCTTTATCATCACCATAGCTAACAATTATTGAGCAATTATCATATGCCTCAAGCACTTTAAGTCTCTTATTTAATCTATGAAGTAATACCATGAAGTTAGTATTAAAAATATTCCCATTTTTCAGATGAAGAAACTGAAACACAGGAGTTAATTAACTTGGCCAAGATCAACCAACTACTCACTGCCAGAGTCTGAATTATTTGGACATTTATTCTGGTTTCATTCAAGGCTGATATTCATTTAAACTCTTTTACCTAGATCTTACTATAAATGAAATCACAAAATGAGAAACCTAAAATCTGCCAGCCATCATGGAATGAGTTATTGGCATCACCTTAATGGTTGGTTAGGAAATATAGTCCAAGTCACAAAACACACCTTGCTTGACATGTGCTCTCATCAGATATGTCTGATACTTCTCAGCAGATTGTCAGAAACCAGATTTCCTAATGTGTTCTTCAAGCCTACTACAGATAAGTTTTTATTTCAGAAGGAAAAAAATATTGTTAGTTTTTTTGTGTGTGTGTGTGCATTTGTTTTTCATTTTTTAGGCTGTTAACACTCAAGATGTTTTTCACCTAGGCTGTTAACATCTCAAGAACACTAAAATTTCTTAGAAATTATTGTGGCAATTTAAATAATGTTTCATTGGGTTAGCATCCTTTCTTGAAACTTTCCCTCGCAGTTCCAGAGCTCTTTAATTTCCCTACTTAGAGAAGTGACCCAGCTCCTAATGTAGACAACATAATTTACCACTAAATTGTATCTTGTTTTGAGTTCAGTCAACATTTTTTTTCACGTGAAAATGTCTTCTCACCACCATAAAATTGTAAATGTGCCAAGAGCAGAGCGTGTCTTTCACATTTTTCTCTTCTTCTTCCTGAAATATACAATGTAACTAGGCAGATAAGTTGTTCAATAATTATCTGACCTGAATCATTTAGACTTCCACTGGAATTCTTTATGAAGGATGTTTTATCCCAAAATGTGAACAGCATAACCCTTTTCCCTAGACCAGAGTGAGGGTATGAGCGCTGATTGAACATAATTATATTTATGTCATTTCAGGATGTAGTGACTTTCATGGATGTGGCCATAGATTTCTCCCAAGATGAGTGGGAATGGTTGAGCATTGCTCAGAGGAGTTTGTACAGGAAGGTGATGCTGGAGAACTACAGGAGCCTGGTCTCACTGGGTAAGGGTAGCTTTTTCCTTCCACCTCCCCGTAATACAGAAGTCCTTCATGCCTTTATCCACATTTTTGTGCAATGTCTATCTTCTTTCAAGACCATAGTAACTATCTCATAGTTTTGGAATATTCACAGCATGGCCAATTTTCACATTTTTTCTTGTATTAGGTCTTTGCATTTCTAAACCAGATGTGATCTCCTTATTGGAGCAAGGGAAAGAGCCCTGGATAGTGAAAAGAGAGATGTCAAGAGGCCTGTTTTCAGGTGAGTATAGGATGATTAGAGATGGTGAAGTTATTTTCAAGATACTTTTTCTCTCTGGTGTTTGTTGGAAAACACCTCTCAAAGACCCTAGGACCTGAGGAGGGAAAGGAGGCTTCTCCAGCACAGGTTTCCCAAATATCATTCTATTTCTTCTCACATTTTGCTTCCTTCTCTCTAAGAATAACTGTTTCTTTTTCTGTGGATTTCATTTCTTTTTTTTTTTTTTTAAACTTTTTTATTAATTAAAAAACTTAACAAAAGAACATTAATATATCATTC
>PVIY010017598.1:0-49148 GCA_004026745.1 Myrmecophaga tridactyla | reverse complement strand
GCCAAAGGGGAGTGTCTTCTGCAATTAGTGATGCTAAATCTAATCATGGGAAGCCTTTTAAGGAGAACTCAGAGGAGACAGGCCCCATTCCTGCTTTGGCTGGTGAGCCTCTCCTGTGGAGTTCATCCAGACCCTCCATTGGAGTCGTCAGCTTCGCAGTCTGCCCTGTGGATTTTGGACTCTGTGTTCCTGCGGTCACATGAGACACTTTCATAAATTTTATATTTGCAAGTGTTCCCTGTTGATTCTCTTTCTCTAGAGAACCCTAACTAATACATACCCCTAGGAATTTTTCTTTTTTTATTGCTATGTGATATGAATTATTTTGGTTCAGGAACATTTTTATTTCTATGAAATGCCTGTTAAGAATCAAGACCAACAATGCAGAAATGAGATATGCATGCCACCTTGATGTTAACCGCAAAGAAAAAAAGAAGCAATATTTTTTAATTCAAAAATTGGACTAGATAGTTCACTTTGGGTCACATTGTAACTTTATAATGAAACTGGAACAATTAATAGGAAGTGGAGAACAATATGGAAATTGCTAGGATATGTGACAGTATATGTAATGGGATACTTTGGCTGAATGGAAAAAATAGGTATAAGCAGTAGTTTTTGTTTTTCCCTGCGTGTGAGCTCTCTGGATGTGTATGCCACCTTTCTATTACAACCTGTGTGCATTGGGACTTATGTCAGGGTCACTGGCTTTTTTCTTTCCACAACCTGATGTTCCTTTTGAATTTCTGCAAATAATTTGAAACAGGAACAGATGTGTTACTCAGTCCCTACTTCATATGTACAAACCCAGGGACATACTGAAGCAAAGAGATTTAAATAGATTCTGGGAAATTACAGGGTATTCTGAGAGAAATACTATGACAGGCCTTGATATATTTTTCATGAGAATGCTGGACATAATTTCTGCCATCATCAGGGATACAGTACCTAGAAGTTAAATCATCATCACAATTTCTTTAGCCCTGAGATTGAAAAACTGTTAATTTGTTTTATTTTCCATAAACAATTGGTCACTTGGCCACATGATTTTTTTAGGGGAGTTGCTGCCATATTCAACTACTGCCCCAGCAGCTATACTGGAATCTACATGGAGACTTGATCCATAGAGGACCAGATTATCGCACATTCATGAAGGAGTTAGAAGACAGAGCTCCAGCTTCGTCTTCAAGGCAAACAACCAACACAGACAATGATAGTGGTGCTTATATTCTGAAATTCAAAGAGCTGCTTAGCCAACTGGCCAGCTGAGTAAATTAAGACAGGGGTTTAGTGACTAGTATACATGGAAACAAGCCCAATCATAGATAAGGCTAACAATCTCCTTGAAGAACAAAAGACGTTGTTCAGGAAAATTTATTTAAAAAAATTAAAAGAGGTGAGATGTCCCATTTTAAAGAAGAGAGTCAGAAAGATGCTACTGTTCACATAGTATCATAGTGGCAAATATTTTGCCATGAAATTCACATACCCCCCTCTGGCATTCACTGATGGCCATAGCCTGCATTTACCAGACAAGGCAGGGTGACAAAGAATTTGTTGGAGAAACATGGAAATTGCAAGCCTCCCTGATTCACCTGATGTCTGTGTTTTAAGTACATTCCTAAAGTGTTTTAAACATATTCCTAGAGTATTTAAATTCCTGTTTACAATTCCTGATTCAAACCAATATGGGAATAAAGAGCCTGCTGCCAAAGATATCTCTCATCATAGACAAAGGTGGTGCACACAGCGAATATGTCAGCTACCTGGGAGACCAGTTGCCAATTTGTTCTCTACGACAGGAATACTCAATGGCTACTGTCAGAGAAGAGCAGACTTTTAGCTCATCAAACATGAAGGTGGTATGCTGCTACTGGGATATGGGTAGGAGTCAGGAAGATCATGGCAATGGAAGTCAGTCAAATAGTGATCTCTGCATGTGTCCTTTCAGTTTCATTCATTCCCTACTCTCCTTGCTGCTCCCTAAAAAGTGTGTTGGTGTATGATGAAGAGACAATAAAGCCAAGAGGTACTACAAAGCACAGCTTTCCACTCTGTCCTAATGCCAAGAGGTGATATACCCAAAGAGTAAAAGAAAATCCTAAAACTGGGGCTGATGGTGTGTGCTCTGGGGCAGGAGAGAACAATGGCTGGTAGTCAGTACACTGACCACATTATCATGCTAATTAGAAATAAACTCAACTATGTATTCATGGATGCTAGACCCATAACATACAGCACACATAGAAAACCATGACTGCCTTACAAAATTCTGCATAAATTTTACTTAATTTCATTTGTGATGGCGGAGTGAATTAGTCTCCTGAGGCCTTGTAGACTCCCAGTGATCTTGTGCATTAAAGGCCTCTTCCACTTAATATTGTGACAGCGTATGATTTTTTCCTAATTACTTGTTTCCAGTTCCTTTTGTACATAATGAAATAAAGTTGAAATGCATCTCATCCTAGCTTTATCAACACAGGAAAGATGAGGTGATCAAGAGTTCAGAAAATCTCTTAGATATTTTAGTTCACCTACCATCAGACTGATATCTAGGCTACTACACTTGAGAAATTAAGAGGAAGTATAAACCAAAAGACAATCTACAAAGAAAACAGAAAATATTCTTAATATGGATGCTTCATGGTTGGAGAATAGATAAAATAGATATAATCATCTGATTCTGTATTCTCTGGACCCAAGAGTCTAGATGACACCATTGCATAAGCAGCCCATGTTTATCAGCATTACCTGGGAGCTACAGGCTCACCCTTTTCCCTCCTTATGATCACTCACATTTTCTGCAAAAAAATATGGAAAGGGACAGTCCCATTAAGCACCTCCCTTCTCACACATTACAAACACAGGTCCACATCCAAATACTAGAAAATAAGTATTATTGGTTTAAGAACAGGAGCTATGATAGGGACATTCTAGGAGGACTCAGATTTTATCTTGTGAGACATGGACAGGTTTGCTTTACTCAATCATCATTCAGACAGTTCACCATCACAAATCCCTATGCCCTGAGTCTGGGATATATGTAACTATATTTATCCTCAGAGATAATGAGGAAATTGACCAGCTGCTTTTGGAGGGGTGGCTGGTAGATTCAGCCTTTGTACATGGATAACCTGATTGTTCTTGGTTTAGATAAAAATATTCACTGGGACTCAATTGATGGATGCAATCTATAACTCCTCAACTTAGAAATGGTATTTTGTGCTACATATATGAAAGAATCCTTGGCCATTCATGGAGATGTGTGTGCCAAAATCCATGTGTAGCTTCAAGGAATGCTGCTGCAATAGAACAGGCATGCACTGTTTATGATCTAGCATGCAGATGACTTCTTTGCAAGAAAAACTAACTTGGAAAAAGGGTAGATTTGGACTCAGAGCTGAGGAATAAGGAAGTTGACATGCCCCAAAAGTCCAGAGTGCCGATCTCCTTGGACACCAATATGTGCTCAAGGGACATTGTTCAGGGATGAATATTCACAAGAATATATCAGGAGGTTTGAGACATACAATTAAAGAGGGACCTCTTGATGACAACTGTGTGCACATGCAGCAGTGGTGCTTGTAATTTTCTTGATGCATAGATTCTCCCCATTCTTCCAGGCCAGTTTCCTCCACCCTAAACTCACTTTCCTAAGGAAATGCCAATCTGCCTTCCACAGTGGTTGTACCATTATACATTCCCACCAAAAGTGGATGTGTGCCTATTTCTCCACATCCTCTCCAGCACTTGTCATTTTCCATTTTTTTGATAGTGGCCATTCTAGAGGGTGTCAGATGATATTCATTGTGGTTTGGGTTTTTATTTCCCTAATAGCCAGGGAAGGTGAGCATCTTTTCATATGCCTTTTAGCCACTTGTATTTCCTCTTCTGAGAAGTGTCTATTCATGTCTTTTGACCATTTTTTCCATTAGTTTGTTTGTCTTTTTGTTGTGAGTTGAAGAATCTATTTATATATTCTGGATACTAGACCTCTAGCTGATGTATCATTTTCAAATATTGTCTCCCTTTGTGTAGGCTGCCTTTTTACTTTCTTGACAAAGTTCTTTGATGCACAAAAGCGTTTCATTTTGAGGAGTTCCCATTTTGTATTTTTTTCAATGTTCATGCTTTGGGTGTAAGATCTAGGTAACCACATCCTTTTTCAAGTTTTATAAGATATTTCCCTACATTTTCTTCTAAAAATTTTATGGTCTTAGCTCTAATGTTTAGGTCTTTTATTCATTTTGAGTTAATTTTTGTATAGGGTGTGAGATATGGATCCTTGTTCATTCTTTTGCATGTGGATATCCAGTTCTCCAAGCACCACTTATTGAAGAGACTGTTCTGTCCTAGGTGAGTTGGCTTGACTGCCTTACCAAATATTGATTGTCCATTGGTGAGTAGGCCTAAATCTGAACACTCTATTCAATTTCATTGGTCAATATATCTATTTTTGTGCCAGTACCATGCTGTTTTGACCACTGTAGCTTCATAATAAAACTTAAAGTCAGGTAGTGTGAGACCTCTGACTTCATTTTTCTTTCTCAGGATATTTTTAGCTATTTGGGACACCATGCCCTTCCAGACAAATTTGGTTATTGGTTTTTCTACTTCTGCAAAGTAAGTTTCCTTAATTTTAGTTGGTGTTGCATTGAATCTATGAATCAATTTGGGTAGAACTGACATCATAACTATATTTAGCCTTCCAACCCCTGAACGTGGCATGTCCTTCCATTTATTTAGGTCTTCTGTGATTTCTCTTAGCACTTTCTTGTAGTTCTCTTTGTATAGGTCTTTTGTATCCTTAGTTAAATTTATTCCTAAATATTTTATTCTTTTGGTTGCTATTGTAAATCAATTTTTTTCTTGATTCCCCCCTCAGATTGCTCATTACTAGTGTATAGAAACACAACAAATTTTTGAGTGTTGATCTTGTAACCTGCTATTTTGCTGTACACATTTATTAAAATAGTAGTTTTGATGTCAGATGTCAAAGAGAAAGAGAGAATTTTAAAAGCAACAAGAGAAAAGCAATCCATCATATTAGAGGGAAGCCCAATAATATTATGTGTGGATTTTCTCAGAAAAAACCATGGAGATGAGAAGGCAATGGTATGATATATTTAAGATTCTAAAAAAGAACTGCCAAACAAAAATTCTATATTCAGCAAAATTGTCCTTCAAAAATGAGGGAGAAAAAAAAGGAAAAGGAAATGAGGGGAGAGTTTAAAACATTTTCATACAAACAATCACTGACAGAATTTGTGACCAAGAGACCAATCTGCAAGAAATACTAAAGGGAGTACTAGAGAAAGATAGAAAAATCCAGGGGAAAGAGGTCTGGAGAAAAGTGTAGAAATGAATAATATCTGTAAAGGTAAAACAATAAAAAAAAAACTGGATATGACAAATGAAATCCAAAGGCAAAATGGTAGAAGAAAGTACTGTCCTTATAGTAATAACACTAAATGTTAATGGACTAAACTCCCCAATCAAAAGTCATAGGCTGATAGAATGGATTAAAAAACAGGACCCATCTATATCATGTCTACAGGAGACTCATTTTAGACCTAAGGACAGAAGTAGGTTGAATGTGAAAGGTTTGGGAAAAGATATTTCATGCAAAGAACAATCAGAAAAGAGCAGGAGTAGCCACACTAATATCCAACAAATTAGACTTCAAATGTAAAAAAATTAAAAGAGACAAAGTGGGACACTATATATTAATAAAGGAACAAATCAACAAGAAGATATAACAATCATAAATATTTATCCACCAAACCATAGTGCTCCAAAATACATGAGACAAATACTGACAACACTGAAAGGAGAAGTGGACATTTCTGCCATAATATTTGGAGAATTCAATTCCCCACTGTCATCAATGGATACATCATCTAGACAGAGGATCAAAAAAAGAAACAGAGAATTTGAATAACACAATAAATGAACTAGACTTAACCAACACTTACAAAACATTACACCCCACAACAGTAGGGTACACATTTTTCTCAAGTGTTCATGGATCATTCTTAAGGATAGACCATATTTTGGGTCACAAGGCAAGCCTCAGTAAAGTGCAAAAGATTGAAAAAATACAAAACACCTTCTCATATCATAAAGGAATGAAGTTGGAAATCAATAACAGGCAGAGGGCCAGAAAATTCACAAATATATGGGACCCCAACAACACACCCTTAAACAACCAGCCGGTCAAGGAAGAAATTACAAGAGAAATTAGTAATCTTGAGGCAAATGAAAATGAAAACACAACATATCAAAATTTATGGGATGCAGCAAAGGCAGTACTAAGAGGGAAATTTATTGCTCTAAATGCCTATATTAAAAATAAGAAAGAGCAAAAATCGGGGAATTAACTGTTCACATGGAAAATTTAGAGAAAGAACAGCAAACTAACCCCAAAGCAAAAAAGGAAAGAAATAATGAAGATCAGAGCAGAAATAAATGAAATGGAGAATATGAAAACAATTGAGAAAAGCATCAAAATCAACAAAACCAGAAGTTGATTCTTTGAGAAAATCAATGAAATCGATTGACCCTTAGCTAGGTTAACAAAAAAGAAAAAGAGGATACAAATAAATAAAATCAGAAATGGAAGAGGAGACATAACCACTGACATTATATAAATAAAGGGGGTAATGAATGGATACTATGGGCAACTATATGCCAATAAACTAGATAACGTAGATGAAATGGTCAATTTCCTAGAAAGGCATGGAAAACCAACATTCACTCTAAAAGAAATAGATGACCTCAACAAACCAATCAGAAGTCAAGAGGTTGAGTCAGTCATCAAGAAGCTTCCAAAAAAGGAAAGCTTAGAACCAGATGGCTTCACATGTGAATTCTACCAAGGATTCAAGAAAGAATTAGTACAATCCTGCTCAAACTCTTCAAAAAATTGAAGAAGAGGGAAAGCTACCTAACTCATTCTATGACGCCAACATCATTCTTATACCAAAGCCAGACAAAAACACTATGAGAAAAGAAAATTACAGGCCAATATCTCTAATGAATATAGACACAAAAGTCCTCAACAAAATACTTGAAAATTGAATCTAGGAGTATAGTAGTAGAATTATACACCATGACCAAGGGATTAATTCCAGGTATGTGAGGACAGTTCAACTTAAGAAAGTAAATTAATGTAATACACTATTCAAATCAAATCAAAGCAGAAAAACCACATGATCATCTTGACTGATGCAAAAAAGCATTTGACAAAATTCAACATCCTTTCTTGATGAAAACACTTCACAGGATAGGAATAGAAGGGAACTTCCTCAATATGATAAAGGAAATATATAAAAAAAACACAGCTAACATTATTCTCAATGGGGAAAGACTGAAAGCTTTCCCCCTAAGTTCAGGAATAAGACAAGTTTATCCACTGTTACCACTGTTATTCAGTATAGTGCTGGAAGTTCTAGCCAGAGAAATCAGACAAGAAAAAGAAATAAAGGCATCCAAATTAGAAAGAAGTAATTAAAACTCTCATTGCCTGCAGAAGATATGATACCATAATCAAAAATCCAAAAAAAAAAAAAATCCAGCAAAACTACTAGAACTAATAAAGGAGTCCATCAAAGTGGCAGGTTAAAAAATCAACACACAAGTCAGCAGTGTTTCTGTACACTAGTAATGAGCAATCTGAGAAAGAAATAAAAAAAATTAAATTTACAATAGCAAACAAAATAATCAAATATTTAGAAATAAATTTAACTAAGGATACAAAAGATCAATACAGAGAAAACTACAAGAAATTGCTAAAAGTAATCATGGGAGACCTAAATAAATGGAAGGCATTCTGTGTTAATGGATTGGAAGACTAAATAGAGATAAGATGACAATTCTACCCAAATTGATTTATAGATTCAATGCAATACCAATTAAAATCCAAAAAACTTACTTTGCAGAAATCGAAAAACCTATAGCCAAATTTATTTGGAAGGGCAGGGTACACTGAATAGGTAAAAATATCTTGATAAAGAAAAACAAAGTGGGAAGTGTCACACTACCTGACTTTAAAGCCTATTACAAAGCTACAATTGTCAAAACAGCATGGTACTTCGATAAGGTGGTCAAGTCAACTCACCTAGGACAGAGCAGCTTCTTCAATAAATGGTTGTTGGAGAACTGGATATCCATATGCAAAAGAATGAACAAGGATCCATATCACATACCTTATACAAGAATTAACTCAAAATGGATCAAAGACCTAAACATCAGAACTAAGACCATTAAACTTTTAGAAGAAAATGAAGGGAAATATCTTATAAAACTTGTGATAGGTGTTGATTTCCTAGACCGTACACCCAAAGCACAAGCATTGAGGAAGGAAATAGATAAATGGTATGTGGTAGTTAGATTCAGTTGTCAACTTGGTCAGGTGAAGGCACCTACTTTTGTTGCTGTGGACATGAGCCAATGGTACATGAACCTCATCTGTTGCTGATTACATCTGCAGTCAGCTAGGAGGCATGCCTGCTGCAATGAATGATGTTTGACTTCATTGGCTGGTGCTTAAATGAGAAAGTGCAACATAGCACAGTCCAAGCAGCTCAGCATACCTCATCTCAGCACTCGCAGCTCAGTCCAGGCCTTTGGAGATGCAGAAAGGAATCACCCCAGGGAAAACTGTTGGAACCCGGAGGCTGGGAGAGAAGACCAGCAGGGATTACCCTGAGCCTTCCCACATAAGAAAGAACCTCAGATGAAAGTTAGCTGCCTTTCCTCTGAAGAACTAACAAAATAAATTCCCTTTTATTAAAAGCCAATCTGTCTCTGGTGTGTTGCATTCTGGCAGCTAGCAAACTAGAACATGGTAATTCCTCAAAATTAAACACATTTGTACATCAAAGATCTTTGTCAAGAACGTAAAAAGACAGCCTACACATGGGAGATAATATTTGGAAACCACATGTCAAACAAGTGTTTAGTATCCAGACATATAAAGAGATTCTTCAACTCACAACAAAAAGACAAACAACCTAATGAAAAAAAATGGTCAAAAGACATGAATAGACACTTCTCAGAAGAGGAAATACAAATGGCTAAAAGGCACATGAAAAGATGCTCATCTTCCCTGGCTATTAGGGAAATGCAAACACAAACCACAATGAGATATCATCTGACACTCTCCAGAATTGCCATTATTAAAAAAAAAACAGAAAATGACAAGTGCTGGAGAGGATGTGGAGAAAGAGGCACACTTGTCCACTGTTGGTAGGAATGTAAAATGGTACAACCACTGTGGAAGGCAGATTGGCATTTCCTTAGCAAGGTAAGTAAGGAATGTAAAATGGTACAACCACTGTGGAAGGCAGATTGGCATTTCCTTAGCAAGGTAAGTAAAGAATTGCCATATGATCCAGCAATACCATTACTAGATATCAATTTAGAGGACATGAGGGCAAGGACACAAATATACATTTTCCCACCAATGCTTATAGCAGCATTATTTACAATTGCCAAGAGATGGAAACAACCCAAATGTCTATCAACAGATGAATGGCTAAACAAGTTGGGGTATATACAGACAATGGAATATTAATCAGCTGTAAGACTGAATAAAGTCACAAAGCAAGTAACAGTGTGGATGGACCTTGAGGACATTACACTGAGTTAAATTAGCTAGAAAGAAGAGGACAAATACTGTACAGTCTCACTAATATGAACTAACATTAATGAGTGAACATGGAGAATTGAAGTTAAGAACACAAGTTATCAGGAGATAGAAATAAGATAGAGATTGGAAATTGGTGTTGTTCTAGTTTGCTAGCTGCCAGAATGCAATTTACCAGAAACAGAATGGCTTTTAAAAAGGGGAATTTTATAAGTTGCTAGTTTACACTTTTAAGGCTGAGAAAATGTCCCAATTAAAACAAGTCTATAGAAATGTCCAATCTAAGGCATCCAGGGAAAGATACCTTGGTTCAAGAAGGCTAATGAAGTTCAGGGTTTCTTTCTCAAGTGGAAGGGCACATGGTAAACACAGTGAGAGTTTCTCTCTTAGCTGGAAAGGCACATGGTGAACATGGTCAGGGTTCTTCTCTCAGCTGGAAGGGCACACGGCAAACATGGCATCATCTACTAGCTTCTTATCCTGGCTTCCTGTTTCATGAAGCTCCCCAGGAGGTGTTTTCCTTCTTCATCTCCAAAGTGCTGGCTGATGGACTTGCTGCTTCATGGTGCTGCAGCAGTCTCTGCTTTCCCCCAAATCTCCTTCATTCTCCAAAATATTTCCTCTTTTATAGGACTACAGAAACTTATCAAGACCCATCCAAATGGGTGGAGACATGCCATCACCTAATCCATCTTAACTACCACTCTTGATTAAATCACACCATCCAGGGAGATGATCTGATTACAGTTTCAAATGTACGGTATTGAATAGGGGTTATTCTGCCTTTATGAAAAGGGATTTAGATTAGAACATGGCTTTTCTAGGGGACATACATCCTTTCAAACCAGCACAGGTGCTGAGGGAATACAGATTGTGCAACAGAACAGATTTGTAAAAATTCAGAAACAGATGGCAGAATACTACCTGATTATAGCACAATAACATAACTACACTGAATGAAGCTGAATATGAGCATGATAGAGGGAGAAGGGTTGGTGGCACATATGAAACCAGAATGAAAGATAGAGGATAAAAACTGACATGGTATATTGTAGGAAAGCCTGGAATGTACAATGATGGTGATTAAATATATAAATTTAAAAATGTTTTTGCATGAGGCAGATCAAATGAATGTCAATATTGCAGAGTGTTGAAAATAATATATGGGAAAAAGTACAATCAATGTTACCTCGGGTCTAGTGCCATCACCACTGAATGTAACAAAGGCATTATGCCAAAACTGAATGTCAACAGTCAGGGGGATTGGGAAAAGGGTATAGATTCTGTGTGGAAGAAAAGAAATATCTTCAGATAGAGTATGGTAGCAAAGGTATGTCTATACAATTAGGCAGGATTGTACAATGCGTGAATAAAATTGTTTAAAAATGAACAGAAAGAAACAAGTGCTAGAAAGAATGCAGAGAGAGATATGTACCTGTCCACTGTCATTAGGAAAAAAAGACATCTTGCCCCTTGGGGGGCTGTGTGGTGGTTCCACAGGAGGCTAAAGATGGGTTTGCCATATGATGCTGAATCCCAGTTCCTCAGTGTATACCTGGAGGAACTAAGTGTAAGGACATGAATAGACATTTGCACACTGGTGTTTCTAGCAACAGTATTCATGATCCACAATGAATGGAAGTGGCCTAAGGACTGAGGAGGGGAAGGGTGAACTATGGTGTATATATAAAATGGACAATTGAGTAGTCACAAGAAGGAATGAAGTTGTGGGGCTTGTAACTAGATGAATGAACCTTAAGAGCTGTACATTGAATGAAATGTCAGGAACAAAAAGACAAACATTACCATGCCTCAATGTCATATGGACTAACTATAATATAAAAATTCAGTGAACTAAAGTTGAAGAGATGGATTATGAGGTTGGGGCTTATTGTAAAGGGTCCTAGCTTATAAGCTTTTACAGCAGTCACATATATTCAGGAGGTGTAACTGTTAATTCTAAATTCTGAGATACTGAGCTGTTTGTATATAATACGATCTTTCCCAGAAATTTTGGCTATTTATGTGACACTTGAGACTCAGAGTTAGAGCTCTAGAACTATGAAATTCAGCACTACCCCATATAGGAACTGTTTAAAAAGTTGAAGAAGTTATCAGACATCAAGTAGAGACATGAATGAAGCTGAAGTGGATAGGTGTAAGGTAGATCAGAAGACTGGGTAAGGGATGATATCATCCATGTTTTAAAACTTCACCTTCTTTGTGAGACCAAAGGGAGAGATGTTTACTTGGTGCCAAATCTATATTTTGGGTGGTGCATTTCTTAATTTAACTTGTATGGTCAGTTTAGTTAAATACCATACGTACATGGAATCCTGAATAGGGCATGAGATTTTGTTGGTTTGTCTAGGTTAGTGTGATGCCCCAATAAATCCCAGAGAGATTTAGACAGTGAATAAAGATGTATTTGCAAAATCCCCTTGGGGATAGGGACAAAAGGCACAATATTCCACTCTCCCATTTGGAGAATGTCTGATATTCTAGCAAGCAGTGGGGACAAACAAATCAATAGGCAGAGCCCTTGATCTTGGGAGTCAGCCCTATGAAACTCATTCCTGCAAAAGATAGGCTACATCTACTTAAAATTAGGCCTAAGTGTCACTCCTACAGAACCTCTTTTGTTACTCAGATTTGGCCTCTCTATAAGCTGGCATGGCAAGTGAACACACTGCCCTCACCCTCTATATGTGACATGACTACCAGGGGTGTAAGCCTCCCTGACAATGTGGGACAGAAATCCTAGAATGAGACAGGACCTGGCATCAAGAGACTGAGAAAACCTTCTTGACAAAAAGGGGTAAGAGAGAAATGAGGCAAAATAAAGTATCAGTGGCTGAGAAATTTCAAACAGTATAATAATGTGCAGGTTATTCTTACACATTATATAGACATTCCCTTTTCAGTTTTCACGGTGTTTTGGAGTGGCTCGAGAGAAGTACCTCAACTGTAGAGCTGTGTTCCAATAGCCTTGTTTCTTGAAAATGATTGTGTAATGATATAGATTTTAAAGAATGACTGTGTGATTGTGAAAACCTTGTGTCTGATGCTCCTTTTAACTAGGATATGGACAGACATGTAAAAAATATGGATAAAAATAAGCAAATGAGAGGGGAAACAAAGGTTAAAATATTTGGGGTAGATGGAAATCTACCCCAGTGGTCAATGAGAGGGAGAAGTGAGGGGTATGACATGTATAAGTTTTTCCTTTTTTACTTCTTTTTCTGGAGAGATGAAAATGTTGAAAAAAATGATCTGACATTGAATACACAGCTGCGTGATGATATCGTGAGCCATTTGTTGCACGGAATGTTTGTATGTTAAAAACATGTGTTTGCATGTTGTTTTCTTAATAAAAATATTGAAAATAGCTCAATGGATGTTTTCTCCTTCCCAGAAGTTTTCTCTCATGGATGGAGGAGACATGCATAATACTATGACATCTAATGCAGTGGTTTTCCTGTCTGTATTCCCAGTTCCGATCCTGTCATGGTCCCAAATGTCCATTGTCATAGAAAACAATGGTAAAATACTGGTAAAAATATCACTTATGGAGATGGGAGGGTGTAGTATCTCTTGTGACACAGAAATTCGAGCAGCTTTGTGTCATTAGGGTTTTTGGCCAGCTTACCTTTTGGAGTGTTTGGTAAGGGCACTCTGTCAGCCTGTGTCCTTGTTCAGTTTCTCAGGAAAGCTTGTCCACTGGCAGTTGTCAAGTTCATCATGCATGAGTAGGTCACAGAAGAGCAGATTTAGTAGATAATACTTCTCTCCTTATTTGTAATATCTACTGTCTCTTTATCAGCTCTAGTGGTTGATCATGAATTGGGGAAATGTGTTTCCTAAGACTGCTATGAGATAAAAATTTAGAATGCAGACAGGTAAATGATAGATTACAAGGATTTGACAGAGGTGTTTGTGAGACTATCACCAAGCTATCCCCAAAATTTGCCTCATACTTGGTGAACTGCATGTTGCCAAGAGAATGAAGAATTTTACTCTTATCAGAGACATCTCCTGAAAGATTCTTTGATATTCACCCTTGCCTTACACTTATGAAAACTAATCCAGTTGGGTTTCAACTCCACTTCATAAAGATGTCCCTTTAGGCCCTCCTCTCTTTCCATGCCCATGTCCTTCTCCAACACAGTGTATTAAGCACAGAGTAGACACAGTTCCAGATAGAAATGTAGAAGTAAAGCTGGTGTGAACGGAAAAGGTGAAGAGACAAAAGAATGAAATCATCAAGAAAAAGCATTATTTTAAATGAATGGAAGACAAGCCATGGTCAGTCAGAAGGAGAGAAAGAGTAAAGGAGACACAGAGTAACAAACGTAGTTCATAATTTGCCATCTGACTGTTCTTTAGTTCTTTGAAAATACGTTGTCTGTCCTGTAGTTGGTTTGTAAATTCCTTCCATTCCCCTCTTTCTCCAAGCTGAGCTGCCCCACTGCAGAGATTCATTCACCTTCCCACCAACCAGCACTGCATGGAGCTCTCCTTACCTGAGCCTACTTGTAGCTGGTCTGGGCTTCTCTGCCAACTCCTCCTCCTCGAACTGCAGCTTCTGTGCCAGCATAGATTCTAGGATGTAGTTATACTCCTTAGTCTCTGAGGAAAGAAAGATATGCCTGCCTCAGTGGAAAGCTGGATATTCTACTGTGGTCACTGCCTCCAAAAGAGGCCAAAATTGACCCCTGTGCATGGCTCCTTGCTGGGATTTCCATATCTTTATTTCTCAATCTCTCAATTACATGGCTATCTCATACACAGGTAAAAAAAAAAAGCTTGAAAAGCATGACTCAACTGCAATTCTACATTAGCAGACTTTAATTTCCCTTCAGGTCTGAAAACAAATCCTGGCCCCCTTTGAAAAACCTTGCTTAGTTTGGGCAGTAAGCAGAAAGCCAAGTACAGATTTGCTCATGCTGGGAAATCCCCAGGCTTTTGGGCTGATGGTTTCCTTCTACTGGGAGTTTCAAGGATTTCAAATATTACACAAATAATATAGATTATCTAGAAAAAAACTGTAAAATTGAACACCAAAGACCATATACATCTGAAATAAATTTATGAACTTCACTAAGTTTGCATTAAATTAAAAGTAGAAGATGGTAGTGTGATGGTGGTTCAGTGGCAGATTTCTAACCTGTCATGCCTGAGACCTGGGCTCAATTTCTGGTGCCTGCCCATGCCAAAAAATGTAGAAGAAATAAATCATTATTACTTTTAACGAGTTATTACTATCATTGTGCCAGGCCATGCTATAGGAGTTTTGCAAAAATTAAATCATCTTTACATTAATACAATTCAGCAAGATTACTATAAGACCATTTTAGCAGGTGGAGAATCAGGGCTATGGAAGACAAGCAACTTGGATTTGAACCCAGGAACTCTGTCACTGGCCTCCATTTTCTTCTCCATTGCATGGTTATCTTCACACGTAGTTGGTGGGGTATATGTTTTTTCTCAGCTACATTTTTTTTTACCATTTATACTATGATTGTATGGAAAGATATTAATAAAACTTAGTTTATCCATTCCACAAAGTTTTCTGCTTCAATTCTACATTAGCAGACTTTAATTTTTACTCCCTGAATGTCAGTCATTAACAAGGTAACAAATCCCTGTTTTGGTTTACTCAAACTTAATTGTAGGAAGTTTAAGCCAAATGCAGCTCACTGTTGAGAAGATTCCAACAATCATTCTGTTGTGCATATGTCCTGTTCTCAGGATCACTTCAGGACAAAGGGTTTCCAGATCAGAAGGACGGCTTTGTGGAGGGAAGTGGTTGCCCCACATGCTGGTGGCTGGGCTTGCCTGGTTTGCCTGGTCTAGTGGTCTCCTCCATTTAGCTTTGTTCTCACATTGACCATGTGTCTCATAGCTCAGATCCTGATGGCCCACATGAACTTCTGGCTGTTGTGAAGCAAAAAGGCTCAGCAGCTCAGGGAGAGGCACAGAGGGGCAGGGTATACTCTGAGTTACCCAGATGCACACACGACCTCGCAACAGAGTGGTAAATGGCTTCTTTGCATTAAAGTGGACAGAGAGACTTCCCATAGCAGGACTTTCTTCTCACCAGGCCATTTTCTGTACTTTAAGTTCAGTGAGAAGCAGACTCATCTTTAAGCTCCTTCAAGTCAGGCATGGTATACTATCAAGCCACTTCCCTCCAGATAACTAGAGCAGTGCTTTGCCAGTTTGGCCTCAGTTGATAGAAGTCCATTAATCCCAAGACATTTAGATCCACAAATGATGCTCTATGTTTTTAGTATCAGATCACATATACAGAGGCTCCTACAGAAATAGTATAATCTATTCCTAAGAAAAACAACCATTTTGTATTTATGCTGAAGACACAAAAATTGGGATTTTAGCTCTTGTCCTCCTTTACCTCTCACTACTAGCAGCAAAATTTATTTTACTACCCTGTGCTCAGAATTTCCATCCCCTTCAATTGAAAGTAAAATACCTATTATTACATCCACAAGATTATTGTCTGAATGGAATTGTTTTTAATAAAGGTGAGAGAAAGGTAATGTCTATAGGATTATTTTATTAGATGGAAGACAGAAAATTGGTGAAAACTTTGGTGTCTGTGACCCTATAAGATTTACTGTATTTCTGCAGCTGATTGGCCAGGGAGTAAACAGTAGCTTGAGATATGAGGAATTTCTCTGAAGGTCTCTGAAATTCTTTTTGCTTTTTGCCCGTTTGGAGCACAACTCCTGGTTGATTTCCTGGATGCTCATGTCTGTCCTGGGAGCACAGAAGGTGCTGCATGAGACTGCCATACTGAAGCAGATGCAGAAGAGGTGAAGGCACAGACATGGGAGAAGAAATCCAAGCATGTAGTGGATTAAAAACAGGTCAAAATAAAATGTGTGGTATCAGTAATAGAGAGGAGGATACTGTAGTTCTTAACTTACTGTTAGGAAAATCTTAAACAATACTCCACAGCTCTTGAGTGCTCCTAACCACAAAATTGGGGTTCAGATTGCCAGAGTTCAGAGCCTGAGATGCTGTCTGGGGCTCAACCTCCAACAAGTATGCTGGAGGAAGGGCCCAGCACACAGGTAACTGCAGCAGGAAGGTGGGGGATGGCATGGAATCCTGGCAGCCTCTTCTTTCTTGCTGCCTAGGCCATACTGGTGCACAAGTCCAGTTGGCCTCCTCTGAAGTCCCCCATCAATAGGGTCCATGCCCTCAGCAGCCACTGTCAGTATTTTGGTGTCTTTGTGTATCCTGACACCACCCACCTGTCTTTTTCCAGAAAACCGAGCCAATTTCTCATTCCTTCTTGTATAGTTGTAAGAATAGTGAGGCATTAATCATGTCCCCAAATCATTATTTTCTCTAGGGTGTTCCTGAAGTCAGACCTGTTTCTTTTTAAATTAATGCAGATCTTAAAGCTTTATCTGTGGTGAAAAATGTAAAACTTTTAGAGTAGTGTGATGTTCTTCTCTGGGTCTTCTGCCATATGTTACATATCCAATATAAAACAGAAATATTAGTAGCATATATATTAAGTGAATGAATACATACATGCAAAAATTATTTCTTATTTTATATTATCTTTTTATTTTCTATTTTTTATTTCCCATATTATTTTTATTCCATATTATTTATTTTTATTATCCCAATATCATGCTTCTTTCTTTTCCCTTCATGGGAAAACAAGTTTGCCCTTAATTAAATTCAACTAAAGATTGACAGTCTATCACCTAACCTAAAGCTCCTTCCCTATGAGTGATATACTTCATTTTTTAAATGTCACTAAACATTACATTTTGTACCTTTCACTTTGGGATTTCAAGTCCCACAACAGATGTTTCTAAGCTGTCAAAGTTATTACAATAGTCCATGTATATGTCCTTGAATACATGGAATGACTTCTGAGCCTGATGCTGTTTTATAGGTTTTCATTTGGTACTCCCATATATTGAAAAGGACAGGGTTCCAGAGCAGGTGTAAGGAGTATTTCATGGTAAGATGTTTGAATTTGCCTAAAACCAGTGATGTGTGCACTCCTTCCTCTAGAGACCATGGTAACATCAAGACCAAGGCTCTGGGTGGTTTGTGACCCACAGTGTACATGTACTGTGCAGTTCAGTGGCTCAGAGGCTCAGGTTAAGAAGAAAGAGGTTGGTAGGCAGAGGAGAGCATTTTCCTGCATCTCCTCACTTTCTGGTCATCCACTTATACCTAGGCCTTGTGAGACTGAGTCTTGGATAACTCCTCTGTAGCATTCCTCTCTTCAGTTTAGCTACTGGCTTTGCCTGAGTTGAAGATGACATGGGTGTGACCATGGGCCTCTAAGCATTCATGAAAAAAAAGGAAGGAGGACTGGACCAACTATCTTTATTTTCTTGATTATTAATAGACATTTATTTAATTTCCATATTTTGGAAAAAAATAAATAAATCTAGAGAATCTGGAATGATGGCAGAGGAGAGTAGATTGAGTTCACTCCTGATCCATGAAACAAGATAAGAAATGGGGAGAAAATGACCAGGACTGCAGGTCCAGGTATGTGAGTAAATAAGGAGGGTCTTTAGGCATTTGGGGGGAGAAGAACATTATCAGATCAGCCAAGGAGAGTGAGTGGGTCAGGTGACTGAGATCCACGTCATGTGGGCTGTGAAACATGGGGGAGGTATGATAGGAGGGAGCTGACAGTCCTCAGCACCAGACCTGCACAGCTGTGAGCTGGGAAACCTCCCCATGTGGTTGTGTTGGATGCCCCACAGGGAGGGGCAGGCCAATCATCCACCGAAGCACAGGTCTCAGGGCAGGGGGAGTGATTGCCCAGTGCCATGCAGGAATAGCCGGTCTGTAGTTGCACTGAATAGGCTTACCAGCACTGCAGATCAGCTGATGCCCCAGGTAATGGTCAGCTCCCCAGTCCCCCCAACCAGAGACCTGCTGGCAAGCTGCCCTGGATGAAGCAGTCCCCTTGCCAACCACACCGAGCTTGAGTTACTTTGACCAGAAGAGTTGGGGCTCAGTGAGAAGGAGACTTGGGTGCACCATCTGCTGGCCAGATACAGTGTGTGCAAGTTGGCTACACCAGACAAGGATGGGAGAGCTTGAGGGAGGAGGAGACTTATGGTCTCCCCCTGCTGGACAGAAGGAATAAGTGCAGGCAAGCTAACTCCCTATCTGCCTAGGTGTTTATTTATTTATACGTTTGTTTGCTAATTTGTTTTTCTTAATTTTTTTTCTTTCACCCTTTTAAAAATATATCCTTTCTATGCATTTTTATTAGTAATATAATTGTTCTTTTCATTATTTCTTATTTTATATTTTCTTTTTTATTTTCTATTTTTTATTGCACATATTATTTTTATTCCATATTATTTATTTTTATTATTGCTATATTATTTTTCTCTTAAACTTTCTCTCCCTTTGGTGGGCACCAACTTGACTTCATTCCCAGTATATACTGGGGTGTCTCCATTTTATTTCTGGGCCTACAAATGTTGGGGTGTATCTTGTTGTAGTTCTTGTTTTTGTGTTTCATATTTTTATGTTATTATCTTACTTTATTATTATTGTCTCCTTTTTCTTTTTTCACTTTTTTTTGTGCATAAGCTGGGAATTGAGCCTGGGTTTCCTATGTGGTGGGCAGCCATTCTGCCACTGGAGTACTCACTCACCCTGGATTAAATTCTAATAGACCTTTAAGTTGACTTTTATCCCCTGCATGAGCTCCAGACCTTGATTTTGTGGAGAGTAATTGACAAAGTACAAAAGGAAACATTCAGTAAAAAGAAAGTAAATACAAAACGTTAGAAGAGCAAAGGAAATCAGCTTGCAAAATAACCATATCAAGACAATCAAATGCTCTGAACACAACAGAAAATCACAAAGCACATGAAGAACCAGGCAGAAATGGCCCAGCCATATGACAAAAATCAAAATTCCAGAGGGGACACAGAATATGGAACAACTCCTCAAGGATATTTATAAATAAATAAAGGATATCAGGAAGACACTAGAAGAACATAAAGAAGAATTTAAGTGGTTAAACAGAAAAATGGCAGAACACAGAAAAGTAAAGATACAGTAGACCAAATTAAAAATATACTGGAGGCACATGATAGCAGATTTGAAAATGCTGTAGTAAGAATAAGTGAGCTAGAAGAGACAACAATAGAATTAGAGTGCACAAAAGAACAAATGGCAAGAAAGATGGAAAAAATACAAGTGGATCTTAGGTAAGTGATGGAAAACATAGGATGCGCAAATATAAGAATCATTGGTATCCCAAAAGGAGAACAGTAAAGGGTTGGGAAATTAATTGATGATATAATAAGAGAAAACTTCCAAACATCTATAAAATACATGAATATACAAATCATAGTCTCAGGAACTCCAAATAGAATTGCTCCAAACAGGCCTACTCCAAGACACATATTAATCAGACTATCAGGTGTTGAAGAGAAGCAGAAAGTTCTGAAAGAAGCATGAAAAATGCAATCTACTACATACAAGAGAAAGCACAAAAGACTGACAGACTACTCAATAGGCACCCTGGAAGTGACGAGGCAGTGGTATGATATATGTAAGATCCTGAATGAGAAAGACTTTCAACCAAGAATTCTTTACCGAGCCAAACTGTCCTTCGAAATTGAGGGAGAGATTAAAATCTTGAAAGACAATGAAAGATTAAGAGAACTAGTAAACAAGAGACTAACCCCACAAGAAATACTAAAGGGAGCCCAATCAGCTGGTTAAAAAAGATAAGAGAGGGAGGTGTGGAGGAGGGCAAAGAATTGATGAATATGAGTAAAGATAATTTAAAGAAAATGAGAGAGAGAAGGAAAATAATATATAGATCTGACGAATAAAATCTAAAGAACAAGATGGTAGAGTCAAGAACCACTTTTACAGTAATTACTTTTAATGTTAATGAGCTAAACTCAACAATTAAAAGTTGCAGACTGGCAGAATGGATCAAAAACATAATCCCCTTTATGCTATTTATAAGAGATGCATCTTAGACTCAAGGACACAGTTAGATTGAAAATGAAAGGATGGAATCAAAAGTGAAAGGATGGAAAAAGATCTTCTATGCAATCTGTAACCAAAAGAAAGCAGGAGTAGCTATACTAATATCAAACTAAATATATTTAAATGTTAAGATGTCATAAGAGACAAAGAAGGACACTACATATTAATAAAAGGGACAATTCACCAGGAAGAAATAATGATCATAAATGTGTATGCTCCTAATCAAGGAGCTCCAAAGTACATGAGACACATATTGGAAAAAGAAAGGGAACTATAAGCATATCAACAGCATGGGGGACATTGATAGACTACTCTCTACTATAGAGAAAACAACCACACAGAAGATCAACAAGGAAATAGAGAATCTAAACAATGGGATGAATGAATTAGATCTAATAGACATATATAAATAATTACATCCCCAAATACCAGGATATGCATTCTTCTCTAGCTCACATGGAACATTCTCCAAAATAGATCATATGCTGGGACACAACTCAGTCTCTATAAATTTAATAAGATTGAAATTATCCAAAGCACTTTCTCTGATCACAATGGAATAAAGTGGGAAATTAATAATCACCAAAGAACCAGAGCTTTCACAAGTATGTGGAGATTAAACAACACACTCTTAAATAGTCAGTGGATCAAAGAAGAAATTGCTAGAGAAACTGGTAAATATCTGGAGATGAATGATAATAAAATAAAACATATCAAAGCTTATGGGATTTGGCAAAGGCAGTACTGAAAGGGAAATTTATTGCCCTAAACACATATATTAATAGACAAGAATGAGCAAACCTTGAGGATTTAAATGCTCACTTGGAGAATTTCAAGAAAGAACAGAAAATTAACCTCAAAGTAAATAATGAAGAGAAATAATAAAGACTAAAGCAGAAATAAACCAATTGGAGAGTAAAACAACAGAAAGAAATCAACAGAACTAAAAGTTTGTTCTTTGATAAAATTAATGATCTCCTAGCAAGACTAATGAAAGAAAGAGGTCCAAATAAACAAAATCAGAGATAAGAAGGGTTCCTTACCACAGATCATGAAGATAGTTAAAAAAATCATAAGAGAATATTATGAACAGCTATCTGCCAACAAACAAGGCAATTTAGATGAGATGGACAAATTCCCAGAAATACATGAGTTGACTATACTGACTCAGAAGTAGATCTTAACAAACCAATCACAAGTAAAGAGATCCAATCAGTCATCAAAAATCTTCCCACAGATGAAAGCCTAGGACCAGATGGCTTCACAGGAGAATTTTATCAGGCATTGCCAATCCTGCTCAAACTCTTCCAAAAAATTGAGAAAAAAGAATGCTACCAGCTCATTTTATGAAGCTAACATCATTCTAATACCAAAACTGGATAAAGACAATACAAGAAAAGAAAACTACAGAGGAATCTCCCTAGAAAACATACATGCAAAAATTCTTATCAAAATACTAACAAGTCATATCCAATGCCACATTAAAAATTATACATCATAACCAAGTGAGATTCATACCAAGAATGCCAGGGTGATTCAACAGAAGAAAATTAATCAATGTAATACAGCACATTAACAATTGGAAAGGTAAAAATCAGATGATCATATCAATTGATGCTGAAAAAGCAAAATCCTGCATCCTCTCCTGATAAAAACACTTCAAAAGTTAAGAATCAAAGGAAACTTTCTCAATATTATAAAAGGTATATATGAAAAATCCATAACCAGCATCATATTTAATGGTGAGAAATTGAAAGCATTCCCTTTGAGACCAGGAATGAGACAAAGATTCCCTCTGTCACCACTATTATTCAACATTGTACTAGAAGTACTAGCTGGAGCAATTAGACAGGAGAAAGAAATAAAATAAGGAAAGAAGATGTAAAACTTTCATTATTTGCAGATGATATGATCCTATACTTAGAAAACCCTGAGAAATCTACAGCAAAACTATTTGAGCTAATAAACAAATTCAGCAAACTGGCAGGATACAAGATTAATGTACAAAAATAAGAAATGTTTCTATACCCAAGCAATGACCTACCTGGGGTGACATCTAAGGAAAAAAATCCATTCAGTAGCAACCAGAAGAATCAGGTATCTAGGAATAAGCCTAAGCAGAGATGTCAAGGATTTATACACAGAAAATCACAAAAAAATGCTGAAAGAAATAAATAATGACCTAAATAGATGTACCAATATTCCATGCTCATGGATAGGAAGGTTAAATACCCAACTGTCAATTTTACCAAAAATTCTATGCAATATCAATAAATATCCCAACTACCTACTTTGAAGATTTGGAAAAGCTTGTTATCAAATCTATATGGGTAGGAAAAAGATCCCAAATAGCTAGAGATCCTAAAAAGAATTGTGAACTTGGAGAACTCTCACTTCCTGACTTAAAGCATACTCTAAAGTCACAGTGGTCAAAACCACATGGTACTGGCACAAAAATAGGACTGACCACTAAAATAGAATTGAGAGATTGACCACCAAATTTATGGACATTTGATATTTGAGAAGGTCCCCAAATCAACTGAACTGGGACAGAATAATCTTTTCATTAAATGGGCATGGGAGAACTGGTTTTCAATAACCAAAAGAATGAAGGAGAACACTTACCTTGAACCTTACACAAAAATTGATTCAAAATGGATCAACAACCTAAATGTAAGAGCCAGTACCATAAAACTTCTAGAAAAAAATGTAGTGAAACATCTTCAAGATCTAGCAATAGGAGGTAGCTTCTTAAACTTTACATCTAAAGCACAAGCTGTGAAAAAAAATAATTGACAAATGGGGACTCAAGATCAAGAGCTTCTGTGCTTCAAAGGACTTTGTTAAAAAAGTGAAGAGACAGCCAACTCGATGGAAGAAAATATTTGGAAACCACATATCAGATGAGGCTTCATATCCTTTGTACATAAAGAAATTATACAGCTCAACAACAAAAGAACAAACAACCCAATTATTAGATGGGTAGAGGAAATAAATAGGCACTTTACTGAAGAGCAAATACAGATGGCTTAAAAGCACATGAAGACTTGCTCATCTTCACTGGCTACAAAAGAAATGCAAATTAAGATGACGATGATGTATCATCTCACACTTATAAGAATGGGTGCTATTAAGCAAGCAGGAAACTATAAATGTTAGAGAGAATGTAGAGAAATTGGAACAGTTATTCACTATTGGTGAGAATGTAAAATATTTCAGTCCTGTGGAAGTCAATTTGACAACTTCTCAGAAAACTACTGAGTTATCCTATGACATGGCAATACTAATACAGGATATATATGAAGAAGAGCTGAGGACACTAACATGAACAGATATTTGCACACCAATATCCACTATTCACAATTGCCAAAAGATGGAAAATACCCAAGTTCCTGTCAATTGACAAGTGGATAAAGAAAATGTGGTATATACATATGATGGACCTGTTCTATAGCTGCTCGTTGAAGTGGGTTCTGAAAATTATTGCGGTTTTCTTTCTTTTCTTTGTGTATTATATTTTACAAAATATGTTATATTTTATGACAAAAAAGGTAAAAAATACACAAACAACTACAGGCAACTATAGGCAGCTATTGTAATATTAGATAAAATGAATTCCGGAAATCAAAAATTTGCAAATACATAGTAATATAGCTCACTACTATAGCTAAGTTGATATTTGTAATAACATTTTACTTGATATTTTGAGAGTGCACAGCTTTGATAGTCAATCAAATGGTATTTAAGATACTTTTTAATATTTGTAACTTAAGAAATTCTGTTATCTATAGATTTTTTCCTTCCTTTAATTTTAAACTGGTTTATGAAATATATTGTACAAACAGGCTTTATGATGATTACTTAGATTTTTAAGATAAGCAAAATAATATATCTATATTAGGTGGTTACATTTTATATGTTAATTGCAAAAATATTTGTATCTTCATATTTTCTGGAAATCAGGAAAATGTTTACTAACATTGGTCATTGTTATAGCAATGCAGATATTTGTAAGAACTTTCTACTTGATATTTTCAGAGCATTCACAGTTTTGACAGCTGCTGAAATGCTACTTAAGTTAGTGTTTAATTTTATTTTGCTATCTGAATTTGTATATTTTTCCTTGTTGCCTTAATTTTAAATTGGTTTATGAAACTTACTGTGTAAACACAGGCTTTACAAAGATTATATGGAAACTTTATTTAAATATGCCTACAGTTAAGCTAACTACAATATTCAGTTTTGGTGGTTCTAAGTGTATTGTTTGTTTTCTTAAATAAAAATATATAATCAATAAATGAATAAATAAGTAAATAAAACTAGTGTTACATCAGGGACAGATTATTGTGTGGATATATTGTGTAAACACCTACATTCAAGTAGCTGTCATAATTACTGGCATATGTTAAATTCTTAAGAATTTTATCTTTTCAAGCGATTGTACCATTTTTCATCTCCACATGTGGATGAGATTTCCTGTTGCTTTAAAGCCTCACATTTGGTAATTTCAGTCATTTAATTTTGGTTATATAAATGGAGATGTAATAGTATCATTATTTATTTCCCTGATGATTAATGATTTGAGCATTTATTCAAAGGCTCATTGGTTATTCATATATCTTCTCTGCAAAGATCTGTTTGAATCTTTTGATCAATTATTTTATTCCATTGTTTGTCTTATCAGGCTTTATGGTATATCCCAAAATTTGTTTGTTGGGGATAAATACAGTAATTTTTCATATTTAGTGTCTCCCCTTTATTTTCTCCTAATGGTACATTCTTTTGTATAAAAATGGGTGTGGGGTGGGCCATGGTGGCTCAGCAGGCAGAGTTCTCACCTGCCATGCCAGAGACCTAGATTAGATTCCCAGTGCCTGCCCATGCAAAAAAAAAGTGTGTGTGTGTGTGTTTTGTGTGATATTTTATGTAAGAAACCATCACCTAACAATTTCCAAAAAGGAGCTTTTCTGTTTTCTTTTAAGAATTTTTATACTGATAGCTTTCCAAATATGCTAAAATCCATGTTTACTAAATTTTTTATATGTTGTGTGAAAATGGAGGACATTTTTTTATACAAGATCTAGCTTTCCTATCCATATTTGCTGAGAATTAACATGACTCATTGAATTGCCAGGGTACATTTATGAAAAGCAATTGACTGTATGTTTGTTTGTTTATGTCTGAATCTCTCTGTATCATTAATGTGTATGTTACATTTTTAAACTAATAACACAGTATCTTGATTTCTCTAACTTCCTAAAAATTGTTATAGTTGGTAGTGTTTCTTTCTTTCATGAAAATTCTTCAGTTTTCTCAAAGGTATTTTTTTTTACATATATTGAGATGATCATGTGATTTTTTCTCTATATCCTGCTACAAAAAACTGTCACTGATATTTTTGAACATATAAAATAACATTTGTTGTATTTTAGGTTGTATGAATTAATGTATACAGTTGAAATTTATTTTAATATTTACATAGAGGTAAAATTGACCATAAGATACTCATAATTTAAAGTGCAAAATTTAAGAAATTTATATATTTATATATATTTACCATCAAGAGTGGGTATATCCATTCCCACAAAATGTTTCCTCATATACCTTGGGAATAACCTTCACACCTTCTCCCCTACCCTAAGCAACAACTTCATAATAGATTAACTTGCATTTTTTAACATTTTCTATGACTGGAATTATTCACTATGCTCATTATTTTGTTTGGGATGTGTTTCACTCATCATACTTATGCAATTTAATCCACGTTTTCATGGGTTCCCTCTTTTATTATTGAGTGGCCTCCATGATAAAGATAGTTCAAAAATTGTTTTATTCATTCAAAGGTCAGTGGATTTGGGTGGTATTATGTGTTAAGTATAAAATTCTATAAACATAAACAACTTTGCATGGGCATATGTTTCTTTTCATTTTTGTGGAATGGCTTATCACATGGTAGGTGTATATGTAACTTTAAAGACTGTTAAACTGTTTTCTGAAGTGTTCATACAATTTTACTTTCCCGTGAGCAGTGTAAAAAGTTCTAGTTCAATATCTTTGCCAATACTTGATGTGGTCAGTCTTATATCTTTAGATATTTTTACTGGTAAGCAGTACTATCTCCTTGTATTTTAAATCTACCTAATGATGAATGATGTTGAGCATCTACTTTTCAAAGTGTCTTTACAAGTCTTTTGTCCATTTAAAAATTGCTTTGTTCTATGTTCTTATTAAGTTTTGAGTGTTCTTTGTATATTCTAGATAGAAGTGTTGTATCAGATACATGAATTGCAAATATTGCCTTGCTCTGTGTGGTTTGTCTTTTCATTCACTTGTGAGTATCTTTTGAAAGAGGAAAAGTTTTTAATTTAATGAAGTCCAGTTGATCAATGTGTTCTTTTATTGATCATACTTTTGTTACCATATTGAAGAAATCGTTGTTTAGGAGGAGTTTAAAAAGGACTACTCCTTCTCATTGCAAACTTGGAAGTTGCTTTTCCCATTTCTACCTTAATTATTCTCTGGAATTCGAACATAAACTACTTGTAAAATTCAAAGAACATGGCCAATATATAATTTATTTTCACATGGGGAGAGAATTTGAAGTCTTAATAGCATCAAATAGAACACAGAACATCATGATATTTTTACAATGATGAACTAAGAAGTCTTACTAAACTTCCCTCTATTTCCCCAGCTGGCCTGGATGTAGTCATTAGATATAGATATGGACATTCCTTTTGGAGACCTTGGTAGTAAAGAGTGCCAAATTGAGCCACAATAGAGCCAAGTTGCAGCTTACATCCAGATAGGCTGGCTGATATCCATAGCTTTTGGAATGGGATATGTCATCTAGCTGTTGGAAATAACCAGAAGAAAGATCAGGACAACCACTGAGTGATCCCCCCCCAGCAGCATTCACTACTCCCTCCTATCAACCATCCATCATTATCTTTTGATTTGTTAATGTTTATTAGACTGTTAGCCTTGTGGGATGGTTAAGTTCCCAGACAACTTGGCAAGATTATGGTGTACAATAGTTTAGTCAAGGCATTACTTACCAGACTATTATGGAGAAGGCATTTTCCAGATTTTAATATTTAATCAGATGTTTGCATCTGTGGTTGAATATAGATACATCTACAATAAACAAACAAAGATATTGACTTCAGCAATGAGAAATGTCTCATCTAATCCACTGAAGGCCTTAAAGGGAGAACTGATGGTTTTAGGAATTAGAAAAGAAGAATTTCTAACTTTACTTCAGCCAGTCTGCTTCTCCTGGGGAATAGATCTAAACCTACATTTATGTTCCCACTTTTGGTCAACCCTACAGATTTGGGACAGGCCAGTTCCTTCAGCTGCACGAATCAATTCCTGTAATACTCTCTTAATGCTTATAGACATCCTTTCTGTTCTGTTTATCTGCTGAGCCCCAAGTAATATAACCTGTGATTTGGGATAATATTATATACATCTCTGTATGTATAGGTCTTAGCACAAAGTCAAGTACTAAAGGGCCTCACAAAAACGTTTCTTCATTGACTGAAATGGGAAATCACTATAAACCCCAAATCATCTCACCTACATTCCTGTTTCGAGCATCCTCTCAGGGATGCCCTACATACTCCAAATGGTAGCAAATTCCCAGCCTAGAGAGTGTAGTGCCCTTCACAATGCACACTCTATGACAAGTCACCTGGCTGAGCTTTGTTGAAAATGGGACCATCTTGAAGATTCCTCTCAATTTACCTTTCAAATGGAAACACTATCTTTGCCCTTCTCCCCTTTCTCTGGACTTCCACAATCACAGATATGGGGGGGCTACCACAATTTGTTGAAACTCTTTATGTTCTTCCTCTCCCTGCTTTTAGATCCTCAAGGAATTCTTAATGATATGTGGCTCCAAGTGTTTAACAATGTAGAAGGAAAACTAAGCACTCAGAAAATACTGAGGAGATATTAAGCATAAACCTACCCCAAACTGTAAGTTCAGGAGAACTTACACAACTTCAAATGTAAAAATCCCCTTATCCTGGCCTTTCCAGAACTCAGGAGGAAATGTTTAAAGTAAGAATGAACATCTGCAGCACTCTTCCAAACAGAATTTATTCTGGAAATAATAGTTACATCCTTTTTTTCTTGTAATGGATGCTTCCCACAAGTAGTGACCAACTCTCAGTTCACCTCTACATTTTCTTGACTAGTATATGCAAGTAATCAGCTGAGTAAGTGACTGTCCCCACACTTATGGGACAGATAGGACCATGTCATGGGCAGTCTACAATTTCCCCTTAAGTTTGAGAACTCCATCTAAAGACTGTCTTTATTCTCACTACCTTTATTTCCCATATGCTCGTATCAGTTGGACCACCAATACTTCATCCTTCTTTGTATTATTCTCATCCTTGATACCTGCTAACTTTCTTTCTTCCATTTGCTCCTTAATCTCTGTTATTGGTTATTGTGTCCAGCTCAGGTTCCTGTCATAAATATTCACGGGTTCAAAAATGATTGTGATGTTGAATGCACAATTATGATGATACCATTAACCACTGATTGTATACGCTAGTTGATTATATAGCATGTAAATATATCAATAAAATTGCAATAGAATGTACATATACACAGAAGAGACCATCTGAGGTCTTAGCCGAAATTCCCAAGACACTGTATTGTGTTTTTTTGGAATTATATTGAGATATAGTCACATACCATACAGTCATCCTAGGGGATTGTTAAAACACATCTCAATCCCTCATAGCTTATGAAAAAAACTAAGAAGGAATGTCCCCTGAGAATGAGAACATGAGCATTTGTTTACTGATGAGGAAACTAAGGTCCAGAAAGAAAAAGAGATATTTTGAGCTCATATTCCCAGATGTCAGTGGAGCCCTCACCCAAAGCCTTGACCTCAAATTTTCCTGTCCACAGCATATTAACACATGTGTCAGGATCACACATGTGAATATCAAACACTTAGAAATAAAAACAATTATTTCCATGGTTAAAACAAAAATATCAGAAGGGCCATTCCTGGGAAAAATTTTGCATCCCAATTCTGTAGTCCTATTATATTCAATGTTCAAGCACTGGCTGATAGAATGGAATCAAGGAACACATAAGTATGCAGTAATGCTTGCTACAACCATGATTAAGAGCTTTTTATGAGTTTACATGAAAAAATTGCTTTTTGTACCAGAGGCCACTCTTTCTGTTTGTCTTCTTCACCCCATTCTACCAGCGTCTGCACAATGTTTGACACATAAAACAATCACTATATTGTTGAAATGAGTAAATATAAGGCACTAGGTTTAATACAATTTATCAATGCTTTCTATTTCCAACCACAATTCTAATCAATCCTATCCTGGGTCAGAATTGAAGCAATAGAAGCAGAGCTTCTAGGAAAGTAGGACCAGATATAAATATATCAGTTTCACAATGCAACAAGTAAATTTTAGTTCACAATTTCCTTATCCTGCTTGAGTTTTATTTATTCATGTAAAAAAAAGATGGCAGAATTAACCACTAGAGCACTGGGTAATTCAGTAATAATAGGCAGCAGAGAGGTCTCCAAATTCCTGAGAAATAGCTACAAATATTAAGAACAAATACATTGGTGTAACTGGGGTGCTTGTTTAAAAACCTCTGGGAAAATAGACCAAGAAATGGCAATTCACACAAAATTCTAAAGAGGTTGAATGTAAAATAAAATCCCCACAATTACATAAACAGCCTGGGATGGAGACTCCAAAGGCCCTGGTACCAGCAAGATCAACTCAGCTGGAGCTGGAACAGTGTAAGTGACCATTCAATGGGAAATGTCTCTTTTTCCAGAGAAGGGTATTCCATGTGTTGTGGGATTAAAGAGGAAGTCTGTTACCTCAGTCTAGGCCTTTAGCCTTCCATTTGCTTTCATGTTTTTACCTCTGCCCTATTTGGTAGAGGATCTGGGAGATCATATGGATACGTGCTCACAAGGATCTTTGATATTTTCTTTTTTTAATGGAGAAATAAAGGGAAGAGATTTGTTCTGGGTGTCCATAGTCCTACAGTTACTTGAGATCCACCTACTGGAGCTAAAGGAAGTCAGGCCTGAGAGAAATCAGGTCAATACAGAGGATCCCAGAAGACCATGAGATCACAAGTAAAGCCTCTATTTGGAAATAGTTCCAACTATGACATCATCATCAAACCTATTTGGTCTGGGAAGGCACATCAACAGATTACAGGGAGGATGGTGGTATGGGGAATAAGATGAAGCTAGAGAGAAATGTATAAAAACTGAAATAAAGTAAGATGAAAACAAATGGGGAGCCATAAACCAAAGGCAGAACCCCATGTCACAGAGCCTCATTCCCAGTCTGTTTAGGATAGAATCATGTCTCCCCAAAAGGCATGCAGGCTCAAACCCCCAGTTCTGAGGGTATGAACCCATTTTTAAGTAGGACCTTGGAAGATGTCATTAGTTAAGGTGTGCCCAAACTGATGAGGAGGTCCTAAACTTCATATGGTTGAAATCTTCAAAATAAAGGAAATTGGACATAAATGGGGAGAAACTACAGGGAGCAGCCAGAGGTTGGAAGTCAACAGATACTAGAAGAGAAAGAAGAAGATGCTCCCATGAGCATTGACATGTGATGGAAACGCTAAGGAACCCCAAAGATTGTCAGTCAGTCCTTTGAAGGAAGCAGGAACCCTAGGCTCTGAAACTATTGGCCAATATATTCCTCCGTTTAAGCCAATCCCTGGTATGGAAATTGTTTTAGCAGCCTGGAAAACTAAAACTAGTTTTGGTAGTAGAAAGTATAATGATGCTGTGACAAATATCTAAACACATAGAAATGGCTTTGGAATTGGATAATAGGTAGGGGCTGAAAGAATGGTGAGGTGTTTGATAGAAAAAGCCTAAATGGTTTTGAAGGGACTATTGGTAGAAATATGGACATTAAAGTTACTTCTAATGAGATCTTAGAAGAAAATAATGAATGTGCTATTGGAAAACGTTGAAAAGGTAGTCTTTGTTATAAAGTGGCAGAGGACTTAAATTATTTTCTGAGAAGTAAGTCAGGAGTTGAGGTTTCTAAGCTAAGAGTGGAAGGGGCATCCTGGATTCTCCTTGCAACTTATTAGTGAAATGAAAAAGGAAATGGATAAACTTGGGATTGAAATGTTAAGCATAAAAACACAATAAATGATGGTTTGTAAAAATCTCAGACTATCCAGGTAGTATGCTCTGCAATTAGGGCCAGAAGCAGCAATATCAGGGATATCCCTGAGCTTTTGGCAGTTGAGTCCCCACATATCAGGGCTCCATGTGAGGCTTAAAAGAAAACCCTTTGCTAAAGAAGGTATTCTTGAATTTGGATCCCATTTCACTGGACCTCATGAATGGAAATGGAGTTATCTAGGAAGGATCTTTGGAAATTTCTATTGCTTTATAGTTTTTGCACACCTTGGAACTTCATGAAAAGTTTCTATTGCAAATTTTGTGTGATGAGCAAAACTGCTGCCACCCTGGTCTTAAAGGAATGAATTGAAGGAAGAATGACTCCAAAGGCAGAACCATGTTAGGTAAGGTTTGGGAAAAGAGAGTGGGCTGGCCCACATGTGTGGAAATGCTTGGAGGAGGTGGGCTATGTGGGCATATTCTTTGAGAGGGCAGCCTCTGTGCTCCATTGGTCTGGGAGACAGCCACCACTCAAATTTTTAGAGGGTGGTCCTTGTGCTTAGTCACTGGCAGGGGAACTGGCTGTCATTCAGATACTTGAAGAGGGTGGGATCTTCACCCCAGTATTCAGACAGAAGATAGCCTTGTACAAGTGCTTGAAAAGGGTGGACCTGATTCAATTCTATCAAACCCACAGCATAAAACATCAATCCATAAATGACCCTCAGGCCCTGAAATCTAATGGAGATTGCCCTCTCATATTTGCAACATGTACCCCTATTTTTCTTGCAATTCATTCCTTCTGGGAGGGGAATGTTTATTGTATGCTTGTCTCACCATTGAATATTTGAAGCAGGTAACTTGTTTTCTATGTTAACAAGTCCATCAAAGGAATTTTGCCCTAGGACAGACTACACCCATAACTGATTTTGATGAGACTTCAGACTTGGCATTGTTCTGAAATGGATGTTGTGATAGCATGTATTTTCCATTTAGAAAGAATAGGTCTTACAGGGATCTAGAAGGTGGACTTTCAGAATAGAGTCACATTCCCCACCAAAAAAATACATATTCAGGTCCTCTGCTCCTGTTGGTGTGAACCCATTTGAAAGTAAGGCCTTTGAAGATATTATTAGTGCTCAGATGAATGAGGGTGTGCCTAATCCATTATAGCTGATGTCTTTATTACAAAGGAAATTGGACATGGAAGCAGGAGCCATGGAAAGCAAGCCAGAAGCTGGAATTAAACAGAATTCAGAAGAGAAAGGACAAGATACCACCATGTGCATTGATATGAAGTGAAAAAAGCACAGACCCCCATAGATTGTCAGTCAGCCAGAAGATACCAACCACAGGAAGAAGCAAGTCTCAGATGGTGGGCCAATAAATTCCTATTGTTAAGCCAATATATTGTATGGCATTTGTTTTAGTAGTCAGGAGACCAAACATAGGCCTCAAAACCTAAACAATGTAGTGCCTCTGGAATTGGTCCAGGTGGATTTTCAACTGTTTTGGAAAAATGACTAATTTTTAAAATTTTGAATACTCTCATTTTGAACTGAACTATCTATAATTGTTATCATATACTGTCTCATAATTGTATGTTATGAGCACATAAACTATTTCTCTAATTTCACAAGATGACTCATGGAGAGGAAATGGGATCAGGATTTGTATTTAATGGATGAGATCAGAAGCATCATCAACATCTGATGCCAATAATTGAGACGAGAATTTAGATTTTTGAACCAAGAGTTTTACATGAGATTTTTCTGGAATTTGTAAAGATGCTGTAACAGGATGAGACCAGGGGAACGTTGGGAAGGCATGAACATGTTTTGCATGCAGAATATGAAACTCTGAGGCCCAGAGAGGCACTGTGGAAAGTAAATAAATGGCTTCCTGAATATGTCCCACTCAAATCCCCAAAACCTGTATAAAATGAGATTTCATTTCTGTGATGATCATATTTTTATTGTCACAGTTGACTTGAGAATAGCAACATTATATGGGCCTGAACTTATCACATGGCTCCTTAAAGGCACAGAGATTACTCTGACTGGTAAGAGAAACAAAATCAGTGTTTGAGTGTAAGGACTCAATGCACTCTTCCTGGATTTGAGGGAGTATGAATACTAAAGTGAAAAAGAATGCAGGTGGCCTCTAGAAGCAGAGAATGTCCCATGGCTGATAGCCAGCAAAGAAATTAAGACCTCAGTTCTGCAAATATAGGAAATGAATTCTGCAAATCCAGAATGAGTTTGTAAGAAGTGCCTGAGCTCTAGATGAGAATTCAGTCACCCAATACATTGATTTTGGCTTTGTCAGCCCCTGAGCAGTGAACCCAGCCACCTCTTTACAGACTTCCAAACAGTATAACCATGAGATACTAAATGTGTGTTATTGTAAACCACTAACATTGTACTAATTTGTTATGCCACAATAGAAAACTATATACTGATGCCTATCTGTGTTCTCTTGATTTCTTATTTTCATATACATGTATGCTAACACTTATAGGGTTAAAATAAATTTAAAAAAACACAATTACAAATTTTATACTCACTTTGATGTAACTCTTTCATAGATCCTTACAACTTGAAGGACACTATGAAGGACATTTTACACAGTTAAGAAATATCTCTCTAATGTTACCAACCAAGATTCTGAAATAATGAAAATTGTAAAACACTTAATATCAATTTAACATGATCAGAGAATTCATGATCTATCTTTTTTCCCCATGGCAAATTTATATTAGCCTTTGTGCACTGAACTCACCAGGCATGATTTTTAGTATCACTTACCAGAATAGACAATGGAAATCAAGAAGAGCAGTACAATAACCATCATTATTAAGTTCCTCCTGATAAACTTTGCAGTATGGAATCTCCTCTCTTTTGTGCCTACAAACAAGGAAAATATCCATTATTTAAAGTCTCAATCTAGTGCAAATAATGAAAAATGTCTGTTTACAAAATGTTAATCTGCTCAAGTCCAATCATGGAGATCTCATTCCTCAGAGTGGGAGAATTATCTATTCACTGCAGCCTGGGAGCACAGTCAAGAGAAGTCAAGTTGTCAATCTCAAGACTTGTGAATCAGCTCACAAATCCAGGAAAATGTACAAAGAAGTAGCATTGTGTTTTAAGCCAGAGTAATATCTTTACAGAGCAATTTGTTCAAATTGTCTGTCAGAACACAGCAGGGAGAAAACAGAAGAAAACAGAAAAGTCATATTGGTTTTAGATTTTGCTGGATATCAATTAATTTAGGCCAGTTGTCCAAAGCCCAGCTCAGTGTAAACTAATTTTGGGAAATCTCCCCAAAAAGGGTTAATATTTGGCTAAAATAATTAGTAGCTATCAATTCAATAAACTGTTGGCAAGAGGACAGAGAAGAAATTTTTCTTAAAAGCGGATGGGAATCTGATTTGGCCCAGCTTCGTTACAAGGCAATGAGGCAAGCCTTCACAAAATAAAATATGCAGATAGTTTGATCCTTCAATTACATTTCCAAGAATCTATCCTGCAGAAATACTTAGCTAACATAAATGGATATACCTATAAGGATACCCATGTTCCTGCGGTATGTTTGTAACAATAAACATTGAAAACAATTTCATGTCCATCCATTTAAGAAACATTTACTTATGTAATGGCCCATCCATCCCATGAAAGGACATGCAGTTGTTTGAAGACACAGAACAAATAATGAAAATTCTGATGGACTTTTCCATCTCCGAACCTTAAAACCTGAGTCTCTAATTTAAATCGTCCTGGGAAAACCCTGTTGAAATCCGAAAGATTCACATTACTAAAGGAGTTTAGCACAAAGAATTTGTTTTTGCAAGAGGTTGTTTTACTAACAACCTCTAAAATTCCAGAGACCAAGAACACAAAGACACTAGAGCAAGATGGACTTTCCATCTTTTGGACTGGCAGGACTAGTGTGTATGGAACATTTTCCATTTACCAGGCATGAGGCTCAACAATATACCTGTCCATGGTTCAAAACTGATGACAATCCATATAAAAAGGTGTCCTATTTGGACAATTTTATAATGAAGAATTGACCTGTGGAAAATTCAATAAACGTTGTCAAAATCAAGCTATTTCTCAGAAACCCTTGTTACACAGAGCCTGCAGTTTCACTACAGTCTATTCTTGTTCTCTGTTCTGGAAATTTACAATGAGAAAGAATAAAAGGAAAGCAACCTGTGATGTCTGGAAGTGATCTGACACAAACAGAGGCAATCTACTGTTTCAATATTGAAGACAAACAATCTTACAGTACACATACCTCAGAGAAGTTACTCTGATCATGATAAAAAGTAAAACAACGTCATTATACAAACATTTCTAGACAGTGATAAAAACAAGCTAGAAAAATGCTGAACATCCTCTCTTGATAAGTAAATGACTGTTACTTCATATCCCAGTTGTAGAATTGCATATGTTCTGGAAGCATCTGATCTGGAACAATCATGACCCACCAATCCCTTCCTTAAACTCTCCCCCAAATAACTCAGCTAAAGACCAAATCCCATAATAGGTTCTTCCTAATACCCTTTTATTGACACTATAGGGTGTGTTTTACCTCTGTGTATGAAGTAATAAAGCCAATTTGTTTAATGAGAGATGGGCTCCTGGAAAAGTTAGGCTGAAGTGCACTGAAATCAGCAGTCCAGGAATGGGCAGCTGTAGAAACCCAGCCTTAAGCACAAGTTTTGCACTAATGCTTTTGTGCTTCTGGTCTCTGGAAATTCAGAGATTGTTCTTACCTTTGCAAAAACAAATTACTTGTGCTAAACTCCTTTAGTAGTGTGAACCTGTGGGATTCCAATAGAATTTTCCAAGTATGATTTAAATTAGAGAGATTGAGGTTAAGATTCAAAGGTTAGTTAATAAAGTGCAGCAGACAGAGTCTAAAGGGCCTGGATAAGTGAAAGCCTAGCATATGAAGATGGGATCAAACCATCAACTTTTTGATTAACAGATGACCAAACACACCAATTACCCAAAAGAAAGATGCAGACACTCTATTGATGAAGTACTCTGCTCTTCTGGTTGTGCAACTCAAACATCCAGCCAAGACTCACACTGAAAGTTCTACAATTACTCTATAACAATATCCAAAGGACCTGGAAATTCTGTTGACAACAAAATTATGCTTTCATATACTACTTTCATATAGCTAGTACCCAAGGAAAGCTACATTTCTTTAGTAGATTAGTTAAAATAAATTTGTCAATTCCCCTGTAACCAACCTTAAATGTATGATGTACTAAAATGCATTTCTGGATCTTGCAGAAAGGTTGTCCTCCAGTGTCTCTATAGGCTCTGTCCAGTCTCTTTCTCCCACAAAGTCCTAAGCCTTTTCCTCCTGCTTCTTCCTATGTAACTTCAGGATGTTGGCCTCAATTCCTTCCTCCAGATAAGGGAGAATCTGAGGTTCTCACAGCTCTCTTTTCTTTCTAGAAATCCGATACTCATATATGAACCTGTGGGCAGATCCCCCAGATTCATTTTTCCTCTTCTCTATTTCCTTGCAATTATTGTTTTGATTTTTAGAGGCTGCCCTTTATATTATCTTGCAAATCTTGAGTTTTTTTAATTCCTGCTATTATCATTTTAATTTCCAAGACCTGTATTGTTAACTTGTGATCTGAACAAAGGAGCACGAAGGTCTGACAAGGCCAAGGATTCAGTGAAAACAGGATCCATCATGCCACTTCCCCTCCCTTGGCTGATCTGCCATTAGTTGATTGGGTGGGATGGCAGGAAAAAAGAGCTGGGAGGGGCAGGTCATGCAATGGAAGGAAGTTCAAGTGTGATCACAAAAAAGGGCTGCATTAAGTGGGTGACCCAATGCCAGAGACTGCTGATTAAGCATCTACTGCTTTTATGCCATATGTTTTCTTCTTCTAGGAAAACCATTTATCTGAATGTACTGGTAAGTCCACTTTTCTCTGCCCTGGTTACATATTTCTTCCATGTAAACACCAAAAATTAGTATAATTCTCTTTCCCTAAAAATACTTGATATCTCAGGCCAAGACTTGCACTGGGATCCAGGCTCCTCAGAGACACTGATGTTGGTAGAGATAGTCACTTTGGTCAGTGGTTGTCAGCAGTGCCTCTTGGGCTGAAGGCTGCCCTTCCCTGGCCCCTGCCAATCCCAAATCATAGCACCACCAATTGATAGGTTGGGACCAGATCCACTTCTTATAAATTCCCAGGGTTTCATTAAGGACATAATAGGGGTGGCCATTTTTCCCTCTCTTGACGCATTGCCTGGATGGCTGTTTCTCCCTGAAACAAAACTTTATCTGAAATCTTTTGCCTCATCTTTTTTGAGTTTGCCTTTCATCTGGTGCCAAAACTCAGGACTCAAAGTGAGGTGAACCCCAAACACTGGCCTTGCAACCTGGAAGCAGCAGGCAGTGGCAGCTCATCTCAGGCTTACTCCCAGATACTTGTTGGTGGGTCCCTGGGTGTTGTTCCCCTGAGTCTCTTCCAGCAATCTGTGAGGCAAGGGACTCAACCCATCCTGATTTGCAACTGGGGAAGTGGTAGGTAGTGGCAGCTTATCCTGGGTTTACTCTCCAATCCTGGTGTTTCAGTCAGGAACAAAGTCCCACAGTAACTCTTCGAACTCACTCTACAAACTCCACTTCTGACGATGGCCATGCCACCCATGAAGGAACTGGAAATTCACCCACCCAAGTTCACCAAACTGCCAGAACCAATCCCCCAACCAGAACCTTGCCCAGTGAGACATCATTATGGTCACTGAAAATCAGACTTTCCTGATTGAGATCCTAGTCCCCCACTGGAATTGTGCCTGGTGTGTCACCATGAAGGTCATTGGAAGTCAAACCATCTGGAAAACTGTTTCCAAGAAATTTCCTCCAGCACACCCTATGGACCCAGAGTCAGAATCTTCCTTTCCAGGCTTCCTCAGATTGATGACAGAACACTGATTTGTCCTTGGTTCAAAACGACCCCACATCTCCATCAGTAATTCCAAACCAAGGGTCATGATCAATGTTGGAGGTAAGCTGATCTCCTTTTCAATTAATACGGGAACCACATATTTGATACTCCTTCAACATTCAGGACCTTTAATCACTTCCTCAATCTCTATTTTGGGGGTTGACAGCATCTACTCCTCTAAATACTAAGTCAATCATACGCTCAGTGGAAAATCTCTCATTCTCCCAGCAATTTCCTATAATCCCTACCTGTCCCTTCCCATTCCTAGGCCATGACATTTTATTCAAACTTCACTCTACAATTCCCTCATGAAGTCATTTCTCTACTTCCTCACCTTCCAGAGCTCTTAAAACAATTCCTAATATTCTTGCTAAATAAATTCCTTCAAGGCACCTTCCAGTACTTCTAGTAGAAGCAAATCCAGTCCTTATTCTACCTGTCTACCTCTACCTAAACCATGGTTCTAACCTCCTTGTTTTTCTATCTCACTCTTCTTTATAGTCAATGCCCAAAAAAACTCCTTATCATCCTCTTACAGGAACCATCCAAACAATAGCAACCACAGTCAATCCATTCAATTGCTGGATATCCACCACACTGATGCCCTAACCCTGCTTGCCTTTCCTTTAAGCCCTGAAACCCTCTTATGAGTCTGTGCACACTATACTGGCTTTGGTGGCTGATAGGTAAAAAACTCCCCTCAAATGTACCAGAAAGTGAAGATATATCTATTCTTCATCAAACCATAAACAAAATGAAAAACTTCCAACCTATAGAAAATTCAGATTCTATTGGCATAATTTCAGTCTTAATGGTTGTGCTGGTTTGAAAGGATGTATGTCTCCTAGAAAAGCCATGTTTTAATCTAAATCCCATTTCATAAAGGCAGAATAATCCCTATTCAATATTGTATGCTTGAAACTGTAATCAGATCATCTCCCTGGAGATGTGACTTAATCAAGAGTGGTTGTTAAACTGGATTAGGTGACGGCATGTCTCCCACCTATTTGGGTGTGTCTTGATAAGTTTCTGGAGTCCTATAAAAGAGGAAACATTTTGGAGGAGGAGATTTGGAGAGAGCAGAGACTGCTGCAGCACCATGAAGCAGCAAGTCCATCAGCCAGCACTTTGGAGATGAAGAAGGAAAATGCCTCCCTGGGAGCTTCACGAAACAGGAAGCCAGGAGAAGAAGCTAGCAGATGATGCCGTGTTTGCCATGTGCCCTTCCAGCTGAGAGAGAAGCTCTGACTGTGTTTGCCATGTGCCTTCTCACTTGAGAGAGAAATCCTGAACTTCATCGGCCTTCTTGAACCAAGGTATCTTTCCCTGGATGGATGCCTTTGATTGGACATGTCTATAGACTTGTTTCAATTGGGACATTTTCTTGGCCTTAGAACTGTAAACTAGCAACCAATTAAATTATCCTTTTTAAAAGCCATTCCATTTCTGGTATATTGTCTTGCAGCAGCTAGCACACTAGAACAATGGTCAAGCCCTTCCTATACTTTAAACACCTCTCTTCGTGACCCTATGCAGCTGAATTAGGGCATATATCATCTACATCTTGCAATTATACTTTATTCTTTAATACAAACATCTTACAGTGGTATTCAAATCAATATATACCAAGACAAAATCTCAACTCAACTCTTATATGGAATGATTCAGACATTAACAGAACCCTCCCTATGCACATAATTACTAAAAACTATAGTGAAGACACTCTATGCTTTAACCGCTTTTATAAACAAACTGGACTGCTTAGTCTGGGAACCTGGTTAGGACCATTATATAACTTAATCAAATAAAACAAACAAACAAAAAGAACCCCCCAAATTTTCACTTTTCTTTCTGCAGTCTCCTGTGTAAAACAAAGCTAATCTTTAACATCTGTGACCCTCATTACTCTCTTCTATGTGTAAATGCTGTGTATGGCAGAACCCAAACATTCAACTTCTCTACTCACTCAAGTTAATATTTTATCCCCTCTGAACCTTCAACAGCCCTGACACACACAGGCACTGGTTTTATTTCCTTTGTGGGAACACTGCATACTTAGTACTTCCTTGACTATGGACAGGAATCTGCACTATAGGATTCATTATTCCTAATGTCACTATCTTAAAATCCAAGAAATGGTCTCTTCCAGACAAATACCTAATCTAGTTTCCTTTCTTGAAACCTCACTTCAACCTCAAAAAATGGGAAAAAAAAGAAAAGCAGTTATTAGAAGGTCCAGAATTTGGATTTCATACTCATGCTAATGCTATTCTAGAAAAGCCTGGCATAGGGCACACCATCTACTGCAGTCTGTTTGGGTTTGTAGGAATTCCACTATTAGAACAATCAATTTTAAATGTCTCCTTCACATTACAACTATCCTAGAATGCAACAATATGAGCTATTAATAATCAAAACAGGAGATAGCCTAGCTTCAGTCATTCTACAAAACAGGAGAGCATTAGCTGTTCTCACCACAGTCATAAGAGACACCTGTACAATCATAAATGAGACCTATGTTTCTATATTAATAAAACTGGGAAGGTAGAAGAAAATCTTCAAATTTTGAAAGAAAACATAGAAATCATTAAAAAGCCAAGGATGCTAATTATGGGAATCAATCATAGCTATCTTCATTTTTCTCCTATTTCACTTCACTCTAAAATCATTTCTGGTATCCCTTATAATACCATTACTGTTGTTATTATTGGTTCTTCCCTTTAGCCCTTGTCTCCACAGCTCCTCTCCCAATTCATACATCGAGTCATCTGGTCAATAATCCAAGAATATATGAAAGATGTCTCCCAATATGAGAAGCAGCAGAAACAACTTCTCCTGTCCCATGGCACCTCCTCAAGAATATGTGAATGATGTCTCCCAATATGTAAAGGAGTAGAAACAACCTTTTCTCCTGTCCCACAGCACCTCTGGTCACCCCCCAAATTTTTCCACTTAGGAAGACTATACCCCATTTTAGTTGGAAGCAATTACCAAAAATGGACCATTGCCCCCTTTCCCCTATTACCAAAAATACCCAAATGTTAGCCTGGATTACAGGACTCCTTCCCCCGAGGATGTGACCCACCCCTGACAAATAACTCAGAAAGCCTCTTCAATCCCAATTCATGCCAGCCCACATCTCCTTAACCCTTCAGCAGCTGCACTCCTGTGATGACCTCCCATTACTCAACCTCCACCCTCCAGCAGATTCATTCTTGCAGTAAACTCCTTTACTCACTATCCACCCTCCAACAGTTACAACCCTGCATAACTAAGGCAGCATTTACATTCTAAACTTTACCAATGGAAAGCTGCCAACTCCTAAATTAGATTTCTGTTTCTGAAAACTAGCCAATAAGAACATACCTAACCCTTGTTCCAACTCCCTAATCCCAAGCCATAAAAACCCTATCCCCTGCCACCTCAGGGCGGCTGTTCCTCCCTCTGTTGAAGTGCTGCCCAAGTGGCTCTGTTTCTTCCTGAAATAAAACTTTGTCTGAAAAAAAAGACATAATAGCACCATACATTACAGAATGTTTAGCAGATTGAGACAATTCATCTTCACTGTTAGTGCAGTTTGTGAAGAAAATTTGGCTAAGATTAGACATTATAAGTGTCCTCAAGAACAGGTTTTCTTTCTTTAACTGTTTCATACAACTTGTAATATGGGCATAAAATAAATGTAAAGCTTAAGTGAATTATCCACATGAACATGTAATCCCCACCACGATCAACACCTAGAAAATGTCAAGCTGTCAGGAGCTTCCCACATGTCACCTCCTGATCACACCCAGTAGTACATTTAGCAGTCAGCACTACCTAATTTTCATGATATTCAATCCTTGCTTTACTTTATAATTATCTGCTTATTATGTACCCTTAACAGGTTTGGATTTTAACCTGTAATCATACAGTATACATATGCTATTTGACTTTTTTCACTAAAAAGTATGGATTCAATAGTCATCACTAATTCATCTAATATTTTAGCAATTAAATATACCACAATTGTTTATTTTTCCTAGTGATAGTGGACACTTGGGTTATTTCTGTTCTGTGGCATTGACAGCAACCTAGCTATAGTCCTTCTTGTACTTGTGTCCTGGGAGAAGTGAGCCCTCTTTCTCTGCATTACACAAAAAGCAGTGAAATTAGCCACTCTGGGATGTATCAGGGCATCACAGCAACCTGTGTGATCTCATGCCTTATTCAAGATTCCATGTAGTTTTGGTGTTCAAACAACCTGACCATATAAGTTAAATTAGATAAAGAACTACCCAAAATATAAATTTTGCAACATATAAACATCTCGACCTCACAGAGAAGTTGAAGTTTGAAAACATGGACCATATCATCCTTTTTGTTTCTGACAGTTCATTCAACATCCTGTCCTCAAGGTTCATTCACCTAGTTGCCTGCCTTGGAACTACTTTCCTATTTGCAGCTGCTTAGTAGTTCATTGTATGTATACACTGCTCCCCCTTCCGTTCCTCAGTCATTGTACCCTTAGGCTGCCTCCATCCATTGTGAATCTCAAAAACTACCACTTTAAACACCAGTGTGCAAGTGAACATTTGTGTCCAGACTTTCAGTTTCTCCAGGTATATATGTAGCAATGGGATTGCAGGATCATATGGCATACCCACCTCTAGCCTCCTGTGGAAACACCACACTGCCCTTCTGAAGGGCTGCACCTCTCATCTTCCCTACCAAAACTAGATAGGTACAGCTCCCTCTCCATATTTTCTCCAGAACTTATTTCTCCCTGTTCATTTTAGTTTTCACCATTTAAAATCACACAATTCAACTTAAGTGAAAAATCAATGGTTTCTGGTATAATCACATAGCCATATCTTTGCCACCACAATTTATATGAAGGCATTTATTTTTCTTCTGCAAAGATTCTTATATCTCTTCCCCATATCCCCTGCTTGTTGACATTTAGTTTTGGCATTAAAAAGGAAGCATATTACAATGTTACTATTGACCCTAGTTTGCACTGACTGTATTTTTTCTGGTACACCATCCCATTTCCAACACCTTGAAATGTTGACATTCATTTGTTATCCCTCATGCAAAAACATTCTTATATTCATACATTTAATCGCCAACATTTTCCACTCTAAGGCATTCCTAAGGCATACTATCTCAGTCTTTACCCTCTATCTTTCCTTTTGGTGTCATATGTGCCCACAGCTCTTCTCCCTCAACCATACTCACTTCCAGCTTCATTCAGTATACTTATATTATACTATATCAGATAGTATTGTGCTATTGATTTCTGAATTTTTACAATTAGTCCTTGTTCTAGTTTGCTAGCCGCCAGAATGCAACACACCAGAGATGGACTGGTTTTTAATAAAAGGAGATTTATTTTGTTAGTTCTTCAGAGGAAAGGCAGCTAACTTTCAACTGAGTTTCTTTCTGATGTGAGAAGGCACAAGGTGATCTCTGCTGGCCTTCTCTCCAGGTCTCTGGGTTCCAACAACTTTTCCTGGGGTGATTTCTTTCTGTATTTCCAAAGGCCTGGGATGAGCTGAGAGTGCTGAGATGAGGTATGCTGAGCTTCTTGGGCTGTGCCAGGTTGAGCTGTCTCATTTAAGACCAGGCAATTAAATCAAACATCATTCACTAGCATCCCTCCTAGCTGATGGCAGATGTAATGAGCAACAGATGAGGTTCACGCACCATTGGCTCATGTCCACAGCAACAGAACTAGGTGCCTTCACCTGGCTAAGTTGACAACTGAATCTAACTACCACAGTTCTGTACTACTTCAGAACTAAATGCCCAATCTCTACCCTCTTTCTATATCCTGATAACTTGTGTCCTTAACTTTAACTATCAAAGTTCGCATTAATTTTAGTTCATATTAATGAGATCATACATTATTTGTCCTCTTGTCTCTGGCTAATTTCACTCAACATAATGTCCTCAAGTTTCATACACATTTTTACAGGCTTCATGACTTTATTCTGTTTTACAGCCACATAATATTCCATCAAATGTGGTAGGTAAGTCTCCTTCCCCCATGGTGTGGCTAGCCCTAAAAGGATATTCCCACAGCAGTTCCATAATGGACAGCCCCTAACAGATATTCCTAAGCCATTCCATAAAGGATCCTATGCCCACCCTCAGGCAGTAGCCTCCACCTTCCAGCCCCGTTTGGCTGCAGCAGTGTTTAACTTTGCACACAGCCAGGACTCTCAGGTATAAAGAACCTCTAATTGCTCCTCTGGGCTGAAGTCTGACTTCAGACCTCAACTTTGCCAGTACCTGAATAAATTCATTTGCCTATGGTCAGTCTGTCTCTGAGACTTCTTTAAATATAATAGTACATATATAACAGCTTGTTTAGTCTTGATCTGGTGATGGACATTTGGGCTGTAGAAAGGACCTGTCAAACTGCCTTCCAAAGTGGTTGCAACTTTTTACAGTCATAACAGTGGAAGTATGCGTCTTTTTCCACATCCTCTCCAGTACTTGACATTTTCAATTTTTTACTTTTTGATAATGGCTATTATAGTGGGTGTGTGATATCTCATTGTGGTTTCAATGTGCATTTCCCTAATAGCCAGTGAAGTTAAGCATCTTTTCATACTCATTTTAGCCATTTGTATTCTTCTGAAAAGTGTCTGTTCATATCTTTTGCCCATTTTTTAAATTGTTTTTTTTGTCTTTTTGTGGTTGACTTGTAGAATCTCTTTATATATTCTGGATATTAAACCCTTATCTTATATGTGGTTACCAAATATTGTCTCCCATTGAATAGGCTTCCTTTTCACTTTCCTGACAAAATTGCTTGATCCATAAAGGTGTTTAATTTTGAGGAGCTCCCATTTATCTACTTATTTTCCCATTGCTTTTGCTTTGGGTATAAGGTCTAGGAAACCACTTCTTATTACATGGTTTATAAATATTTCTGTACATTTTCATCTAAAAGTTTTATGGCCTTAGCTTTAATGTTTAGTTTTTCATCAATTTTGAGTGAATTTTGTATGAGGATATCTTTTGCATATGGATATCTGATTCTCCAAACACATTTATCAAGGAGACTTCTCTCACCCAGCTGGGTTGACTTGACAACCTTATCAAAGATCAATTGTCCATAGATGAAAGGGTCTATTCCTGAAGACTTGATTAGATCCCATTGGTCAATACATCTATCTTTATGCCAGTACCATGCTTTTATGACCATGTAGCTTTGTAATATGCTTTAAAGACAGGTAGTGTTTGACCTCCCACTTCACTTTTCTTTCTCAATATAATTTCAGCTATTTGGAACACCCTGCTCTCCCAAATAAATTTGGTTATTAGTTTTGCTATTTCTGCAAAGTAAGTTTTGGGGATTTTAATTGGTATTGCACTGAATCTATTAATTAATTTGGATGTAATTGACATATTAACTTCCAATCCATAAACACTTTATGTCCTTCCATTTATTTCAGACTTCCATGATTTCTTTTAGAAATTCTTGTGGTTTTCTGTGTGTATGTTGTTTGTGTCCTTGGTTAAATTTATTCCTAAATATTTGATTCTTTTGGTAGCAAGGATGTTGTCATGAAGACAGGAAGACCCTAGGTCTCTGAGGGCTTCTGTTAGTGAATGAATCAATGTCTGGGGAGACTTGTGGGACAAAATACTTTCAAGGTCCCATCAAAATATTTTAATTTCCTTTAAAATCATAAGAAAAAAGTTTAGGACAAAGAAAATGTTTTAATATACAATATTAATATACATTATTTTATATTTGTCTATTCCAGTATAGTCATGAATATAATTTTTCATATTATTCATAAAAAAGAATCCACTGAAGGAAAGGTGCTTAGGGCCCACAAAATTCATGATACAGCCCTCCAATACCACCATTATCTTATTAAATGGTGACAAGAAACTCTTATTTATAGATGGGTTTCTTCTATTCATAGCCTATGCATTCCCACCTGCTGCAGTGAGAAAAGTGTCCTCCTACCTCTCTGACATTCTGTTCCTAGGATACAGCACGAGCTCTGCTTGGGAAAGAGTGACATTAAGATTTTTTTCAGCTTTTGGCTATTACTGATTTATAATCGAAACTGAAAGATCTGCCAGGGAGCAGCCACTAACCATTTCATCTTTAACTCTTTCAGTTAAAGAGTTTGTGACCTTCACCTCACAAATCCCTCTCTCCTCCACAGGCATATCTATGGATGCAACTGGATCACTGGGTGTAGTTTGGGGATGAGCATCTTTATATTAGCAGTGCCTGAGCTCAAAACTAGCCAATAAAGTGCTTTGCTGTAGCACCATTCACTCTAACCTTACCCTGCTATAATTCAAAACCTGGCACCAAACTTTGAGTTCATATCATAAGGAAATAATTAAAGTTGCTCTCCAAGAATAAATATATTCATGTTTGCAAAAAACCCAACTACTCAATAATAGAAGACAGTATAAGCTAGGGAGCATCCATATTTATAAAATCCTTCCTTAGAAATGAGAATAATTATCCAGATTCATACTGATGTAAGGAGATGTTCATTTTTTAAGTGAGAAAGCAGGTCAAAAGTTTTTCTACCCATGTGCATGGAAACAGAAGAGAATACTATATAGAATAATGGCATCAGAAAGATATTTTCATCTGCAAGGGAAGATGAAACTGACCTGACTGCCTTCACCTGAGGAAATGTACTTCACACAACAAGGAACCTGGAGCTCTGGAGACTCTTGGCCCTGCCTCCATACTCTGTGGTACTCACGCTCATCCTCCTTCCGAGTCAGCCACGCTCCCAGGCTGTCTTTCCACCTGCTCAGGTGACAGCAGCACATCCGGATGCACCTGCAGCAGAGGAAAGAGAGAACAGGGTCTTCCTTGGACCCCTCTCTCTAGGTCTAGAGACATTTCCCAGAAGCCTCCACCAGCCTCTGACCCACTCTCATTGGTCAGCTCTAGGTCACACGTGTATGCCTAAACTGGAAAGGGGAAATCACTGCCGTTAATGGTTTATGCCAATCAGGATGCACCCCATCTGGATGGGAAGGAGGGAACCTCCCGTAGGCACGTGGCCAAGGTGAGGAACGGGGCTATCTGGAGAGTGAGCAGTGGGAGCTGGGAAGTAGTGAATTGCAGCACCAGCTGCGCAGAACACACAGCAAACAGCTGATTGGGCCTCTCTGTAAATCAAGGTTTCTAAGTGTGTCCCACATTGAAGCCAGCCTCTGCTTACTTTCTAGCTCCACGTTTCTGCTTTAGCTGTTTCACTTCTGCATGCCTTAACTATGAAATGCAGATAAGAGTGACAAGATTTTGAACTTTCTCATTAGAGGGCGCTGAAGAGATACTGCAGGAGGAAGCTGCTTCTCTGATTGATTCCATCGGCTGCACAGTTGGTCAACTTCCTGGTAAGATGAAACTTTTATTGCTCTGTCCACAGGGAGGGGTCAAATTCTTCCCTCACTGCCCTAGGTGATGGTGTCCCACATGAGCAGTTATCCAAATGCAGCTGGAAGGAGTGAGCCCCCCATTCAAGCCCTGCTCCACCTTCCTATTGGTAATGAGTTGAACGCCCTCAAGTCTTTTATCTTGGGAAAAAAGCTGCAAGTTTTCTAGGAAGCACCAAAGCAGATCATCTGCACAGTCTTCATGTTTGGCAGGCAAAAGAAAAACGTGGGTTTAAAAAATGGTTCACGGAGAACTTCCGGGTCAAGATGGCGGCTTAACAACGTGCACGTTTTAGTTCGTCCTCCAGAACAACTACTAAATAACCAGAAACAGTACAGAACAGCTCTTGGGGCCACATCAGTGACCAGACACACAGCGTACCCCAGTCTGCACCAGCTGGACCGGCTGTGAGCACCCCGCAGAACCGTGTGTTCCCAAAGTTGCGGTAGCCAGCACCCCTTCCCCACAGGCCGCATCCCAGAGGGGAAAGGAAAGGATTTTACCAGCAGCAGGGACTGGGCACAATCAAACGCCAATTGTGGAACTAATTAACAAATTCTGACTACTAAAATTAGGCCCCCAGCTTAGGTGAACCTGATCAAAGTGGAGGTTGCTCATTTTTGCCCCTGCACCAAGAGGGCAGGACTGACAGAAAAAAAGGGGGGAAAAAAAAAAGAAGGAAACAGAGGTTTTTGTGGCTGTGTATCTACAAAGGCTTGACTGCTTCGGGATACAGCAGCAGGACTTTTCAGGCTGTAACTGCCCCAGGCATAGGCAGAAGTGAGCTCTTTTGGGGGCTTGTCTGGAGCCTGTGCCTTCCCCAGGGCATCGGTGAAGCCCAACCCAGGTGGAATCCCTCCCTCAAGGAATTCAG